>RJWH01001049.1:271080-475402 GCA_004363575.1 Solenodon paradoxus
TAGAGAAGGAGTGAGAGGAGGAAGAAGCATTGGAAGGGAGGGAGGGGGGAGGGGGGAGGGAGGCAGGCAGAAGGGAGGGAGGGAAAGGGAAGGATGCTCTTCTGTTTTGGTTGTTACATCCTCCCCTTCTGCCTCCCAGAGTCAAGAACTCAGGTCCTTCGATTTTGTATGGTCTACACCTCAGCTGCCAGCTTAGTGCCTGAGCCACCAGGGTATGCCAACCCTACTCTCTTAAACAGTGTTTTCCAGCATAATCCTCTCTTAGGATATTAATAATCGTTGAATTAGAGGAAAATGTAGCTTGGGTAAATACTCGGCTAACTGCAGTCTATGGGATTTCCATGTGTTCAGCATACTAAAGTCTGAGGTAAAGCTCTAAGAGGAGAGTGTATTGTACCTGCAAACTCACGATCAAAGAACTCTCTTCCAACATGCATCTTGTAAGACTACCGCTCCTGAGAACATTATGGGTGCTTTTCAGCTGAGCCCACACTGCTACTTCTCATCGATAGCCCTGGAGTGTCCATTGCTCATTGTGTCTGTGGGGTCTCATCCAGCTGTGAACAGCTGAGTCCTCTACCAGGGAAGCTGTAGTAAGTTCAGCAGAATGACAAGATCAGCTCACTGCCACCCCAGGGCTGACTCGTATGTCCTGAATGCTGTGGACGCCCCCTACTGGTCAATGGTGTTTGGAAATAACCCCTGGAACTTGGACAAGGGCTGGCGTTTTCCTGGTAGGCAGTGAGTGACCTAAAACCATTGCTACGAACACCATGGCCTCTTCTTGGTGTTTTAGAGATAGCAATATAGATTTTCTTGCCAGGAGATCAGGCCCGTGTGAGAAAGGCTACCAGTCTTGGCCTTTGATAAGAAGCCACTGGTTGCATCCCCCTTAAAGTCAGGCTGTGGCGGGGGAATCTTTTAATTCACTTCCCAAGTCTCTGCTGTACTTCCCCTGAGAGGGCTGTGCGGAAATGTCGCAGGCACCGACGATGTCCATGGCCTGCCCTGTGAAGTGAGGCCTGGGCTCAGAGGACTTCACTGCCCTAAAGCTACAGTTCTCAGAACTGAGATTCACAGTTACTGTGCAGTGGTTCTCACCCAGCCCCAGCATCATCCCTGGGACTGCCAAGTGTCCTTGTGTGAGAATCTTTATTTCCCTCCGCCCTGCTGGCTGTCACAGCACAGCTGCCCGCTCTTATTAAAGGGGCAGATTCAGGTGCACCCTGGCTGCTCCGAGGTTAAGCCTGTGCCAGGGGCGCTGAGGTGGGCACAATTTAAATGAAAAACGAAACAAAACAAATGCTTCTTCCTCCTCTCTTCCTTGTGGTCTGCTGTTTGCCTCTTTTTAAAAAAGACATCAACCAGTTCCCAGAGTGAGCTATGGATATACACGCATATATAAATTCACATTTGTGTATGGATTGAAGATGACCATTAAACCACTCACTCATTCCTTTAGCCAAGAAACCTGGTCGAACTGAGCACCTACTGTGTTCCTAGCCCTGGGCTACATACATGGAATACAAAGATGAAGAGAGAGCATCCTTGCCTTCAAGGAGCCCACAGTCTAAACAGGGAGACAAGCATGCAGTCAAAATTTCAACAGGTAGTCGCGACAACAGAGGCTTGTACACAGAGCTTTGGTCAAAGCTTAGGGTACGGGAGACCTAATTCCTCCAGGAAAGGTTTCACAGAGGAGGGGGTGCTGAGCTGAGACGGGCAGGGTGAGGACACGCTCTGCCTGGCAGATGTGAGCAGGTGCAGCCCAGCAACTCAAGCATCTCGAGCAGTGTGTGGCCCGGCGGTCGGTCTGGCTGGCTGCTTGCCGGCCTTCACATTGCAAAGGCGATGACCAGAGCCAGAATGGGCACCATCGAGTCGGCTCTTCTCATCTTCCAGATGAGGAAACTGAGGCAAAGAGGGAAAGTCAGTCTCTACCTGGGCTCTCAAAAGGGTTTATCTGGGATAGAGCCACCATCTCTTCCCAAAGTTCACACACACACACACGGCACAGCAAACACATTTGACATCAAATAGGCCGTAGAACTTCCCGTAGAACTTGCCGTAGAACTTTCACCCAGCAAACTGTTACAACGTGCAGCTTTACTATGTCTCTATGGTATTTAGCCTCTGCAAAGAAAAGGTGTATCTGAGCAGACCTGCTAGAGACCAAAAAATGGAGCAAATACACTATCAACCAAAAAAAATAAAAACAAAAACAAAAAGGAAAGAAACCATGGGAACAGAGCAGTTTACCACTTGAAGAATCTAATGCAATTATGTGACAAATGTCGTTTTCCTTGACGCTGGGATAAATCCAGGAGGGCCTAAATCCTGGTCACTTGAAGAAGGCCAAACTAATGTTTTTCTTCACACGCTACCCCAGCTCCAACCTCCTGAAGGCTTATTTCCCTGACGTTCAGGTAAAGTCATCCACCGAGAGGCACTGTCAGCCTTAGCCACTGTCAGGCGAGTCCCGGGTCCACACGTGTGCACACTGGTTCATGTTGATGGAATCGGTGCCATTTCCAGCTCTGGCCTGGGATTCTGCCTGAATAATCGTGGCGGACTTTGGGCCAGGAAGGCTGGGCATCTGCACTGTGACGTTGTTGAGCTGTGGATGCACAGGAAACAGGGAGGGCAGGAGTGCGTGCTCTAGTAAATGGCATCTTTGGTCTAGCGTTGCATCTTAGCTGGGGCCACTATGAGCAGGAAGGAATAGATACCAAGAGATGCACACTTGGATTTACATCCGAGTTGCTGTGTTTCTGCTCTGAGTGAAGGTGCGTACAGAGTGGGGCTGGTAGTTGGAACCAGGCCTTGCCTGTTTCCGTAGCTTCTGAGATCCTCCTGCACCCTAGCAGTTGGGTTAAGTCTCTTAATACTTTAGTCCTTTACTTTTTTCCAAGTCTTGACCTCATATCCAGTTCCTTGGTTAATCCCTGCACCAAGTTTTGATTTCGGTACAAACTGCAGCTGCCCTTGGATCTACTCCTATCCCCTCCCCTTGGCCGTTTACCCAGCAAAAGGCTGTTGGGCTGCCTGGTGACCCGACTGGGTGCAGCTGAAGCTGGCACCATGCAGGCATTGACTCTGGCTCTTCCTGAAGTCACATATAGATACCATGAAATGCTTTCCAAGGGTATAAAATCTTAATCTAGAATAAAACTTTTATTTTCTAATGGCATGGTAGCTAATTCAGATTTTTCTAGATAGGCTTGCAAAATAGCAGTAGTTCTTCTTTAAAGGAAGCCCTTTTTCATGTTGCCCCTATGTTGCACTGGAATCTGTTCTGACTCAGGGTCCTCACAGCAGGCATCTGACCCAATGTCTGTTGTTTTCAATTGCTTTGTAGTTCAATCGCTGCATTACCTCCCAGATGATAAAGTGGTTCAGCAACTTCCGTGAGTTTTATTATATCCAAATGGAGAAACACGCCCGACAAGCGATTGCCGATGGCGTCACAAATCCCCAGGTGCTGGTGGTTCTCCGTGACTCCGACCTGTTCCGAGCTCTCAACATGCACTATAACAAGGGGAATGACTTTGAGGTAAGAGCAAGCACTTGGCTCCTCGGAGGTCTGATGCATCCTTTCCCTCTGGGGTTGGCGTTTTAGAATAGATTCCTCTCTGTCCTTCCGTCACTGAGAGTCAGGGGAACCTGGGGCCACCCTCTGTATCATCCACCAAGATTACAGCTCCAGTACCTTCTGTTAGGCAGCATGTGGATGCCGCGGACTGAATAGCCAGTCTTCTTCTGAACCTTAAGCAGACGTCTGCCAGGTGTTATGTCACCTCGGGATTAAAACTGTAATTACCAAGTCATCCAACTGGTTGACCTTCTGCCTGGTGCCAGGGAGCATAGGGCTGACCGCTGGGTTTAGCAGCAGCACTTAGTCTTGGCCTAGGTTCTCTTCACTTCTCTTCTTTCCATCGTTTGAGTCTTATCTTTATTCTCACTTGAAGAGATTTGCTTGTCCATCTTCCATGGAAACTCACCTTAAATCCCTTCTGGAAATACACAAAAACATTACTCAAGATTCCCCGTTCTTTGGGGTTTTCTATAGAAGGCATGGGGGTGGTACCTTAGAGGTAAATCATCAGTGAAGGGGGAGTGGTGACCTAGGTGTTACTGGCAAGAACTGTCATTTCCGTGCTTGGCTGGTGGCTCTGTTGGGCAGGCTTCTGGTTCTGAAGGGGCCAGGTCCCCCTATCTGGTCACCAACTATACTTCCCTCTTCTTACCTGTATCACTTGACTGTGATGATACCGCCAAGAAAGGGAAGAACTGCCGGCACCCACTGGTCAGTGCTCTGTCAGAGTGGAAACTGAAGTCCACCTGTGGGGAAAATGGACCAGGCCTTCGGGAGGCTTGTGGGGTCAGGTCAGGTCGGAGGGCAGTGCTGTCACATCGTTCCACATGGCGGGTCACAGCCAGGCTGGTCTGGAAGACCACAGGCCACTCCACCGGGAGGTAAGAGTCTGGGTGAGCCCCAGTCAATCCCATGGTTGGCTTTGGAAGCAGGAATGATTACAAGTCCTGGAGATCCAGTGCCCAAAGATACAGGCAGTTGGGGGCACTCCTTTCCATTTTGGGCACTAAGAATATTAAAAACCTCTTTCAAACCACATTTCATTTCAACCAGAATCAGTTTCCCACTTATTCACTAAAAACGTCACCCACTGGTGCTGGAAGCAGCTCCTCCTACAAGGGGATGTCCCTACTATGCTGTTCCCAGGGCTGTCTCACTGCTACCATAGTTTTAAGGTTTGGATTTGAGGAAGGAGCAGGGGGTTCCCAGGACTGCAGAACTCCGGCCCGCGGAGAAGGGATGCAAGCAGTGGCCAGGCCAGGGACCGGGCAGCATCAGGAGGTGAGATCTGTCAGGAACCAGCCCTTTGCAGCCTCACGTCGCTTCTTTCCGGTGGGTCTCTTCGGGAGTGTAGGTGCCAGAGTGCTTCTTGGACATCGCCAGCTTGACACTACAGGAGTTCTTCAGGGCTGTCTCCACGGGGAAAGACGCAGATCCTTCCTGGAAGAAACCCATTTATAAAATTATTTCAAAGCTGGACAGTGACATCCCAGAAGCATTCAAATCGTCCCGCTATTCCCAGGAGCTCTTTCGGAATTAAGACTCCACAGTGTGAGGGGCGACTAGTCAAGATTTCTGTGGTTTGTCTTAAGTGGCAGTCAGCAGAGCTGCAGTCATATCGAAAACACAAGGAGAAGCCTCCAAATAGGTACTTTCATCATGTCTGATCATTTATTTCCTCCGCCAGAACCATCAGGGATCTAGCCTCCACTATAAATATATAAATGAAGGGTGCGCCGTGTTGGTAGTTGATTATAACATACAATTGTTTGGAATCAGCAGATTTCAATCTTTAGTCCGCTGTTTCCACAGGACATGGGGACTAGCAGGTATTTCTTTATCTGTAAAATGAGTTTGCAGGTGTTAAAAGATTGCCCGTCTGTTCTAACACGCTCTGTGAAATGTTACTAACTAAACAAATGTTAGCCGCCCTCTGCTCGTGTCTTTCAGATAGGTTTATTCAGAGTTTTTATAAATCACTGTTCTTAGTTATCAGGCCATACCTATTTGCTAGACACTTTCAAATACAGTATCTTTAATCATTTTGTTGCAAAAAAGTATATTATTTTCATTTTAAGAATAACCAAGCAGAAGTTTTAGAACCGTGAGGTCACACATGAAGGCCACAGGTGAGGTCATTGGGTTGATAAGATGGTCAGTGTGGAGGGAGCCACGTTCCGATGTCAGACTGTATGCTGGAGCGTACAAGTTAGCTCTGAGGCGCTCCAGCAGGCCATTGTCCCCAGTGAGCACCCAGCACTGATGGAGCCCTGTCATCTGACAAGCGTTCTCAGCACTGAGGACGCCTCGTCGCCCCAGGCTGCTTGTCCCAGCAAACCCAGCACAAGCTCTCTGCAGGACTTGAGTGTTGCTGCTCATTCACAGGTGTCTCCTGGACGAGTTTATCAGTGGGACAAGAGTTGTCTCTAGCTGACCAGTGCAAGTGATGATCCAACCTCGAATGTGCAGAAGACACAAAGCTGCAGACTGGAACCTAGAAAGGGCCTAAGGAGAGTCTCCGGCCCACTCACCCAAACTGGGAAGGAGGAGACAGGCCCAGCGGGGAGCAGAGCTATGCAGCCTGGAGGGCAGTGAATGGTGCTGTGGCATCACACACAGAAGAGGAGTAGAAATTGTCCCATGCCAGTAAAGAAACTACAGTCCAAGGTCCATCTTTCAACAGATCAAGGCTATCATGAAATCGACTCCTCCCCCTCTCCCTTATTTGGCAGACACAAACCAATGGTGACTCACTCTGAGCACATAGAGAGATCTGAGAAGCTGAGAGACTGCCTCTGTTTTCTAAGCTGGTCAGAATTAAGTCCTTGTGAGCACTGCCAAAAGCGTGCAGGTCGGCCGGTGGTCTCACAGTTGCAGCTCTGTTATTCTGATGAAGGGGTCTCTGTGACTTTAGTAGCTTACCTGCTTTCCATCTACATAAAGAACATTTCCATATTCCACTATCTCCCCGCCTTGACTTCCTGGGCAGGCTGAATCCAATGGGATGAATTCCTAAACTATTGCTGATGTATCAATATAAAAAAGTATGAACACTGATTTTCTTTTGAACTCTTACTTCAGATAGCAGAGAGGAAAAACAGGACTAACATATTCAACTCAAACCAATCTTTCAGGCAGTTTCAAGGTTGTATTAAAGTACATTCAACTGCACGCAAGTGATCTTTACCCTATTTTCTCACAAAATGTTCTCTTTACAAAAATGAAGAAATCTTCCAAATCTACATTTTGAAACTAAGCAAGCACTGAGAACCTTGAGCAAGGGCGATCAGTTATCCGTGTCTGCAGACAGCAGCAGAACCCACTCTCCAGAGGGACACTTGAGACTTTCATGGGAAACAACCCCAAGTGCATGACTGACCAACACGGAGCAGCCCTTTTCTGCCCCGAACCTGAAATTCATTAGTGTGGGTTTTAAAGACAGAGCCAAGCCACCCCCAGGGCAGTGAACCTTGTCCCAGGGACTAACGATGAAATGTACAAGTTCAAATTGAAACCATTTGCGTCCTACAGCCTTTCCAGGAAGTGTTCTCTAACCACTGAGCCAAGCACATAAGAATGTATAAATAGATATGCTCTGCCAACAGAAGAATTCCATTTTATTATATTTTCCTGTTTCTACCAAGTATATATCTTTTTCTGTTGGGAATAGATTCTGAGTGCAAGCTGAGCTGGTTATTATGTTGTTCTAGCAGTTATAACATTGCCAAGTGTCTGGTCATTCTTTCCATTAAGGTATATGTGGGCACTAGGTTTTCCCAAGTCACACTGTTCAGTCTGGAAAATACTGCGTGATGCAGTGATGGGCATTTGGGCCTGCTCTGTGGTTTATGATGATGGCACTACTGGGGCATTGACTCAACTGCTGATTAAAAGCAGCTCGTTAATTAGCATTCTGTGCAAGAATACTTTCACTAGGAACCTCATTTCCAATATGGTTTCATACAGCATACAGCTCCAAACCAAGTCCTTACGGTGAAGAGGTTAAAGGCATCACCTGTTGCATAAGGAGGGCCCAAACCCCTCCCTTTACGTCAAAGAAAGGGCAAAGCATAAGGAGTAAGCAGAGGTAACAGCAGAGCACCCCAGGTCTACTTTAAAACAGGTTTTTGTTTTCAATGACACAATATAGAACACTCAGAAAATAAGAATTTGGAATAAGAGTTCCATAAAGTATTTTACACAAGCCTTTTGAAAATATTTGTTTAAATCCTTGTAAAATTAGCTAAACTTTTGGTAAATAACTTCATGGATGCAGTTCTATTAGTCTACATTTTAATAATCGTTAATTCTAGCTTTTATAGTTTTGGTCCTTTGTTAGTAGACTAATAGTTTACGCATGCATTTTAAAACAAAATAGACATTTTAGAAATCCTTTGATGTTTTTACACAAACTCTGTTAGGCATTTGCAGAGATTTCACATTGTGCAATCTGATTTTCTCAGGACTAAGAACATCAAAAAAGAAAATGAAATGGAATGATGTGAGAAAGAAAAAGAACATGTTAGCTAAAATAAGTTATAGTTCTATCAGGAAAATAATTAAACTATGTACATTTGAATGTAAAAAGTGTAATTCTTAGCAATTGCTTCAGGGCTTGATGCTTGGGAAAAGGATTCGCTTATACCAATAAGGGAAAAATAATACTTCTCAACAAAGTACAAATATCCTTGGTTGGTTTTAAGTATATACAACACACACACACACACACACACACACACACACACACACACACACACACACACTGTAAGGAATAGCTCTGACCGCCTGTTGGAGGGTTTCACAATGCATGTTGTATCTCTGAAGTGGATCGTGGTACCCACACTTAAAAATACATATTATGTGTTCATCCTATGGAAAAAAATAATTCATGAAAAGATTATTTTTTCAGAGATAGATGATCCCTACAGACCAACAAGCCCTATCAGACTCTATAAACCTAAATCGTGTTAGGTGAGTGCCCAGGAGTTGAGTGTTCAAGGATACGCAACACCCAGAGGGGACACCTGCGAGGAAGGGAATGTCTGATGAAAGCTGAGGGCAGGTACAGACCATGGAAACAGTGAAGGAACACTCACTCCAAGCCTCCCCAGTGTCACCTGTCCACCTGATCACCAGTCTGCCTCCTACACTGAGACTCTTGGGTTATTTTGTTTCTCACAATCTTACCTTTTCATGCTCATAAATTCTTGCTTTGTTTAAATTTTCAAATTCTCCAGAGACATGGCTCAACCAATGTCAGGTCCCAGTGTTTCTTTAGAAAATCCCTTTTCTTCCCATATTTACTGATTTCTGGGGTTCAGACTCCCATCACCACGATATTTGCTCTGGGTCTGGAAGCCTTATGTGAGAATGTTGTCCCCACTTCATCCTGTTATCTGACCTGAGGTCCCCACCTCCACTTTCCCCCAACCAGAAATTTTCCTGGGTAGAGTACTGTGGTTAGGTGCGTGAGCTCTGGAGCATGAGCTGGATTCTCAGGTTACTTACTATCTTGGTCTTTGTTTTCCCATCTGTAAAACAGATGTAATAAAACAGCACCTACCTCATGGAACCATTCTAAGGTTTAAGGATATACATAAGATTCTTTCCCCATTCCTAGCACACCGTATGAGTAATAGTGAAGTACCAGTAAAATGAGTGACATTAGCAAAGTCCTGAAAGTTGTACTGCTTTACAACAAAAAATTATTTCAGCTTAAGAACAGAACTGATGTGACATTACTGATGTTTTGCTTTTCTATAACCATGTGGTAACTAACACGTACTAACACCTGTGATGACAGCATAAACCTTAGCTTTAAACTGATATGTTAAGTTTTCTGAGGTAAAGAAATTCAGCTCCAAACAGCTTTCTACATTTCCCTAGTTATTCTATTACCGTGTTATCGGTCCTGTGCTGATGTGTTTACTGGGCACATGACATAACTATTGCTATTTGCTAGCTGATTGCTAAGGCATCGACTTGCTTGTGTTTTACAGGACAATACACTGCACTTTTGACACTTAATTGAAAGTTTAGTGACAACGTATTTCTGAGATTGTTCAGTTTGCCATCTTTAACCACCACTTTTCAGGGCTGTATCAAGGTCCATTGACTAGACTGTGGCTCGAACAGTTTCTTGATTACACCTGCAGAGTTCTTTAGAACATCTCTGTAGCTGCCCCACTTGCTAAGAGACTGGCTCTTTGCTGGGTGGGTATTTAGGAGGAGCAACCTGCTTTTCCTCCCCTAACATTAAACTCCTTGTTCAGGATTACATTTCCATTATGATAAACTTACCTTTTTTTTTACTGAAAATAAACTGACCTCTTTTCTGATTCTCTCACTTTCTAGCCATTAATGTTGATCCTCTTCCTCTATGCTCTTTCATGAGTGTGGAATAGTGACTACCCTTTTCAGAATACTTAAGACTTTAAATGTTTTTGGCCCCTCCGTTTCTATTTTTTCTTTCCTCAAAGCAAGCTATAGAAGAGTATCAATTTGATGCTTTGCTGAGCTCTCACTCTATTAAATTCCCAACAAAAACCTAGAATTATGACAGAATGTATTGCAGAGGGTAGTTGCCAGGTGGCCCCAAATCTAGGTCAGGTTGTTCAAGGGTCCTACCCTTGACCCCCTCCCTTCACAGCCCTCCTGCCTCTCACTCCATCTTTTTTTTTTTTTTTAAAGGAAAGGTGCAGGTTGGAATGCAGGTGAGCAGGCGGGCAGATAGGAAGAGAGGAAGCATTTTGTGTTATGTAGTTGTTCATCTTGGTTGCTTCCCTGGGCCCCAGGTCATGAACTGGGAACCATAGGGCGTATGTAGACTGCATCTGATGGACTAAACTACAAAGTTACCAGGGTGTACTAATAGGATGTATTCCTTATAGCCCAAAGCTATTTTTGCTCAGGGTGTTTGCACACTTCATTTTTCATCACATATCCCATTACTTCATCAGGACTGAACTTACTGACTCTGGACCAACCAGAACAAAGCCCAGAACTCTTCTCTCCCACAGAACTCTTGCCAAAACTAGTGTTTAGGAGTAAGAGTCTCTAAGTCAACGGGTACAGGTATTAGAGCAGAGCATACAGTTTTCTGGATTGTGTTTATTAGCAAATTGTGGGAGCAGAAAGCTTAACAACACTGGACTTAGATACCTAACCATCCTATTTAGATACACTAAGTGCGAAGATAATTAAAACCATCATGCCAAGTACAGGTAGATAGGATTTTGAATCCTTAAGTGCTGGAGATGTTAAGTTACTTAAAAAATGAGTGAAACAGAGTTTAATATGTTGACAATACTTAGAATATGCTATTAATCTTTCAATTTATTTATTCTAGAATTACGCCTATTCATTTCAAACATACCAGGACATTTCTCTGGCAGGTTGAAAATCTTTTTTCAGAAACTTGAGCGATGCGCTATTTACTGAGCAAGTCTCAATAATTCTAAAACCTGGCAGAAAAAGAACTTAACGTTCAGTTCACTGCTGTTGTGCCAGATCGCTGGGCTGCCCCCAGTGAGGGTCAGCACAGACACTTACCCGGGGTACTCGCTCCGCCTCCTTTACATAAAGTCACTTCCGCAAAATGTAGTTGTTATGAAATCCCCTGGCAAGTATCTCGTGAAAAGACTAACAACCCACTTGATGTTGCAAAAGTTATGCTACCTACCCACCCTCAAAGCAGCAGTCCCCAACCATACAAAGTGACTCATTCCACATCCTTTAACAGTTCTTCAGAATCTCACCTGGAAAACTCTGTCGTGATTGTGGTCATTGCTTCACAAAGCTGTATATGAAAAAATTGCATAGAACTGTATGCACGAGCATGCACAGGTGTTCAAGCCTATAAAACCCGTGCAATCGGAATAAATTCAGTGGCTATACTAATGTCAACTTGTTGGTTTTGATACATTAACTCTAGTTACACGTTACCAGAGGGGAAGGCGGGCTGAAGGATGCATCAGAGTTTTCCTGTAGTTTTTTTTTACAACCTCCTATGAATCTATAATTATTTCAAATTTTATAAAAATGGAAGCAAACCACAACCCAGGAAGAATCAGAATCTTTGAAAGAGTTATATTTAAAGAGTAATGTCCCCCTGAGGAAGAAGCAAATACGTTCATACCACCATACATTCTTCTTCAAGGACACATAACTGCAAAGTTAATAATCTTAAATACCAAAGCAGACTAATTTAAGAACATTCCAGCTTCTTGATTAAATAGCAGTTTTCATTTTGTTAGGATTTGGTTTTGTTATGTTCTGAGTACAGAGTCACAATTATTAGCTAGTTCTGCCTGACTCAGAATCAGGGAAGGAGTCACAGTAAAACCGTCCTGCCAGCCCTTTGCATTTCTCCCATCTACAAGTGCGTCTACGAATAAAATTTCCCCTCTAAACTTTCAAGTTTAAAAACATTGTACTACAGCTTATCTATTGTTAGGAAACTTTACCACAGTTGAGAAGGTCTTGGCTTGTTTTTAGACACATGGCCTGAAATACATGTTTTAGATTAGAAGGCATTTTAAATCTTGGCTTCAGTTACTCCCCTAAAGCCAGATTCTCTTTATGCCTAAACTATTCCTTGGCTATTGAGGACCTTTGGAAACCACATTAACTTTTTCAGACTCAGTGAATTTTATATTGTAATCATATTGTAAGTCTTGGGTACTGAACCTAACTTTGGATAGAGAAGAAATACAATATTAAATCCCCTTTAGCCCGCCAGTTCTCAAACTTGGCTACACACTGGAACTATCTGGTAGGTTTTAAAAGTTATCACTGCCCAAGTCCCACCTCTAGATTTTCATTTAACTTCTATGAAATTTGGGTTTTGGGAATTTTAACAAATCCCCTGGTAATTTTTATACGCAAAGTTTGATCACTACTGCTTTAGCATACAGCTCTCCGTATGAAATACATCATATATTTCATTATTCTTTCAAATATGCATAAAGGAAAGAGTAATTATATGTCTAAGTGCTTATGGAATCTAAGCAATTATTCAACTAGAACCTTCCAGCTTCCATTATCAGCCCTTCACTGACAAACTCTGAGATCTTTAGAGGCCCCTGTGACATACTCTCTAGCAAAAGTGGAAGGCTAATATGAAAAACAAAATATTCTCAAAGTAGGCTTTTTTGTTTTTATTTCCTAAAGTTATTTTTAGTTCACATCGAAACTGCGAAGGTACAGAGATTTCCCCATAAACTCCCTGCCTCCACACTAGCACACCCTCCCCCATTATCTACATTCCTTACCAGAGGAGGACATGTGTTACACTGATGAACTTACACTGATACATCAGCATCACCCAAAGTCTAGGATCTTCCATTAGGGTTCACTCTCGGTGGTGTACATTCTAAGGACAAGTATATGATGATATGTATTCACAATTATAGTATCATACAGAACAGTTTCAATGACTTAAAAATTCCTTCCTTCCCACTAATTTCTAGCCACCACTAATGTTTACTCTCCAAAGTTTTACCTTTTCAAGAGGGTCATCAAATTGGATCACATACGTGGTATTTTCAGACAGGCTTCTTTCATTTACTGATATCCATTTGTCTCCTCTATGTCTTTGATGACTTGGTAGCTCATTTCTTTTTAGTGCCAGAGAACATTCCATTGTTTGGATGTAGCAGTCTATCAACTCACCTTCTGATGGGCATCTTGGTGGCTTCCATACTTTGGCAATTATGAACAGAGCTGCTATAAACATCCATATGCAGGTCATTATGTGGCCATAGTCTTCAACTTCTCTGAGTAAACACCAAGGAGTGTGATTGCTGAACTATATGGTAAGAATATGCTAAATTACATAAGAAACTGCCAAAGTGGCTGCACCATTCTGCCTTCCCACCAGCAATACACCCCCATTTCTGTTGCTCCATATCCATGCCATCATTCGTTGTCAGTGTTCTGAATTTTGATTTTTTTTCTTGCTACCAAAAGTACCATGTAGTGGTGTCTTACTCCTTTAATTTGCTTTTTTTCCTGATGAGAGACATCTTCTCATATGCTTTTTTTGCCATCTGAGTATCTTCTCTAGTAAGGCATCAGTTAAGTTCTTTTTGAAGTTGGGGTGTTTTCATGTTCTTGAGTCTTGAAGGGTTCTTTCTATACTTTGGATAGTAGTCCTTTATCAGATATATATTATGCAACTATTTTTCCCAGTCTGTGACTTGTCTTGATAGTGTCTTTCACAGAGCAGATATTTTAATTTGGAAAAAAAGAGACTAACTTATCAATTATTCCTTTCATGGTTCTGTCTTTGGTGATGTAATGGTCATCTCCAAATCCTAGGTCTACATTTTATCTTCTAGAAATTTTATAGTTTTGTTTTACATTTAGTTCTGTGATCCATTTTCAGTTTTTGTGAAAGGTGTAGGGTCTGTGACCAGATTCACGTATCTGCAAGTTGCTGCCCAGACATTCTGGCACAGCTTGTTGAAAGTGCCATCTTTGCTCCATTGTACTGCCTGTAGTCCTTTCCATATAATCTGATTGTATTTATGTGCATCTATTCTGGCTTCTTGATTGTGTTCCATTTATTTTGTTTAGTTTTTGCCAATGCCACTGTCTTGATTACTATAGCTCTAGTTAGTCTTGAAGCTATCAGGCCTTCAATTTCGCTCTTCTCCAATATTGTGTTGGCTGTTTTTGGTCTTAGGTCTCCATATAAAATTTAGAATTAGTTTGTCAATATCACAAAAATCAAGTTGTTGTGATTTTGATTGAGATTGTATTGAATCTATAGATCACTTTGGGAAGAATTGGTATCTTGACAATATTGAGGTCTTCCTATCCATGATTCTTTGATTCTGGCATCACTTTTGTAGTTTTCTTCATAAAGATGTCTTAGTATTTCATTTCTGGGAGGTGTGAATATAACTGGCATTGTTTTTAACTTCAGGTTCCATTTAGTTATTACTGATACACAGAAAGGCACCTGACTTGTATATATTAACCTTGTATTCTGCAATCTTGCCATAATTGCTTGTTAGTTCCAGGAGTCTGTCAGTTCTCCCAGATTTCCTTAGACAATCATGTCTCCTGTGAACAAAGCCAGTTTTATTTCTTCCTTCTCAGTCTGTATTTCTTTTCTTTCCTTTGTTTTTCTTCTTGCATTATTTAGGACTTTCAATACAATGTTAAAAAGTAGTCATTAGAAGGGACCTCCTTGTCTTGTTCATGATCTTAGTGGAAAAGCTTCAAGTATCTCATCATTAAATATCATGAAACATATTAGTTGTGGCTTAGGTATTCTTTATCAGGTCATGGAAATTCCCCTGTATCCCTAGTTTACTGAGGGTTTTTTAAAAAAATCATGTATGGGTGTTAGTTTTGTCTCTTCTACATCTATTGATATAATCATGTAATTTTTCTTCTTTATCCTGCTAATGTATTATATTAACTGATTTGTGAATGTTGACTTGGCCTTGCATACCTGGGATAAGTTTCACTTGGTCACAGTGTATAACTTTTTCTATGCATCATTGATTTGCTAATATTTTATTGGGGATTTTTGCATTTATGTTCATGTGATCCATAGGCTGTAGTTTGCTTTTTTCTTCTGGAAGTGATCATGGTATAATTTCTCCCTTAAATGGTGCTTCATTTGGAAAGGTTAATAATTATTGATTCAACTTCTTTAATAGGTGTCTATTCAAATGGTCTCTTGTGTGACTTTTGGCAGATTGTGTCTTTCAAGTAATTGGTCATTTTCAACTAACTTATCAAATTTGTGGGCAAAGACTGTTTACAGTATTCCTTTGTTAACTTTTACTTTCCATGGGATATGTAGTGATAGCCTCTTGTTTCCAGGATTAGTAATTTGTGTAAAGAGTACTTTTTAAAAAAGTTTAAAAATCAATATAAATGAACTAGGCCCTCTCAAAAAGTGGGTACTTTAGACTTCATTAAAATACTTTTTTTGGTGGTGGGGGAGTGAAGGGGGAGGTACAGTATCAAAACCTGTATTTTCCAGAATTATTCAAACTAGTATTAAAGATGTGTGGTATAAGAAAATATTTTCATGGCACCAGTGGACCCAGCTGCTATAATTCTGAAGAACTTCATGATTAAGGAGCTTATCTATCTTCTCAATTGACAACTTTACTCCTTTACCATTAAAACACAGCACCTATTCCAAAATGCTTATTAGTTTTGAAGTATGGCTACTACTTAGAACCTATTTTGCTTGTCCCTATCAATCCAAATTGATTCAAAAGGCAAACTTCAAATGAGAAACACATAAAACTGAAATTTTAAAATACCAAGAAAATATTTCTTTCCCAGTGTACTCTGGACATTAAGTTAGGACTCTAAAATACATGTACAAATAATTGTTAGGACTTAAAAGGAGAAATTGCTTCCCTAGGGCCAGTAATTAAATTATTCTGTATTTTCCCTGGAAATTTTAAAAATATGCCCAAAGGGGGTACTTACAAGGATATTTAATGCAATACCATCATTATATTGAAAAGCTGTCCAAAAAGGGGAAAGAATCTGTTATACACACATATATAATGCAGTATATACATATGTGCATATATATATAAACATAGAACAACATGTAAAGAATATCACTCATAAAACAAACAAACAAACAACTATATCCCTATAGGTACATATATAAGTATGTAAGTGCATAGAGGTTTGGAAAGTCATACTCCACAATACCAGTAATTATCTCTAAGCTTTTAAGGTATTTGTTGCTCAATGGGGAGGGGGAACAGTGAGCATTATCTAGAATATTTAAATTTTTTAAAATAAAAATGATCTCGTTTTGTGGTTGAAATGAATTTGAGAATAATGCCCCAAAACATATTTAAGAAACCAAATACAGCAAAAGTATACCCACCTTGTCACTGACGAGAGCCAACAAGTTTTAATGACACTCATCCTTTTTTCTCAGTGGAAAGAGTAGAAAATAACAAAGGGTTAAGAGCAGAATTTTCTGGTCAAATTTGCATCTAGGTATGGCTGCTTAGCTGATCCAACTTAATCAGAAACAATTCTCCTCTTCTTTTTCTGGGATAGTGTGTGCGCACTATATAACCATGCAGACACAAGGTGCTTGCCTGCATCTTGACAAATGGGAGCACCGAAAAGATGTCAACCAAGCAGGGAGCAGTATACATGCTGTCATGCGAAAGCAAGCAATGGACAAAAATGAGTCCACTGCAAAATTCAGTATCAGCACATTATGTATGTATTGCCACCCGGTTCAAAGAAAACAGAATTGCATATTCCAAAATAGCAGTTAAAAGGTGTGGTCATGTGTTTATAGACAGTCTATATAATAAAACTTGCTCTCTCTCCTATAGTTATCTTTGCAATATTGCCTTTCAGAATTGTTGTTGCCATCCTTTATGGTACATGTCAAGGTCCCCAAATGATGGTCTTTAGATAATATATGGCCTCTAGATACAATCTATTTTGTATTGGCACCACTGCATTTTGAAGACTTCTACCTTGCTTCGGGGCACTGCTGTCTCACTGAAACATTGTCGGCACTCTGCACCATTCCAGTCCTTACCATTTCTAGTTCTCCCCAAAACTGAGGCTGAAGAGTCAGCTGCCATTATCATTCTGCTTCTTTTCTCCCAGTAGAGTTAAGAAGAACAGCAATGCTTGCACTTAAACCTCTACCAAAAGTAGAAAAACTTGAGTGTCAAATACTTAAAAAATGGAAAGGATATTACATGCCTAATTTACAAAGTGATGAAAGACAATGACTCAACATGCCATTATGAAGTTATTGGCCTATTCTTTCACTTATGTTATCTTTCTGTCCATAGCAGGCATTTGGGTTTGTGATGCCTCGTTTATATAATGCTTATGAATATGCCATCAACCAAAAGATATGAAATGAAAAAGCAAATACAAAGATTAAGAGTATTGAGTTACACATTGATCTATATGAATTTTACACTTAAAATTCACCATGTCATCACTTCTAAATATGCATGTTACATAAAAGGTACTGCACATTCAGCATTACAAAGATGGAAGATGAGTAGTAAAACCTAGTTCTTACCCTCTAGGAGCTTACAAATTGGAGTGGGGAGGGATGGGTAAGAAAGAAAAGACATATGTAAATGACCCTACTAGAAAGGCAAATTAAGATCACAGGACAGGTAAGCAAAGCCATGTCAGAGTTGGGAGGAGGAAGCAAGATGAAGAGGAACAGGAAAATCTTCAAAGAGAAGGTATCATGTGAGCAAGGTTGTGAAAGTTACAATTCCCAAAGGATGAGATAACGAGGAGTCAGTAAAATGGGAAAACTGTAGGGAGTGTTCAGAGAACAGTAAGTCATGCCGTGTGCCTGCACTGCAGTGCCCATGTGGTAGGAGAAGACGCTGAAGCAGCTGGGATCATGCTATTGACGGACTTCGTTGCCAAACTGAGGAGTTTGTCCATAATAAGGTGGGTAAAAGGGAACATCCAAGTGGAGTAGGTAAGATGCTTGTCACAGGAGCTAAAAAGCAAACAGGCTGGTTATATTACATAAGATTTTATAAACAACAAAACCCAAAATTATTTCTATAAGCTATCTGAATCCCAATACATAAATGATTTTCTTTACTCTGTAGAGAAAATGCCACTGTTCGTACACAATAGTAAATTCATGGAGTGAGATGCTATAAAGGAAGTAAACAATGGACATACCTAGTCAAGAAACAGGAACTCAGTGTCAGAAACAATGGCCATGATCTGCTGTCATGAGCCACTGCTGCCTCTTCTTTAACTAGACCCACCTTGTTCTCCAGTTTACCATGTGACCACTGCCATGCGATAGTAGACACCCTCTTATTTATTCACTCTACAGAAAGGAGGCCTGCTCTGAGCTAGATGCTGTAAGAGAGATAACCATTAGCCATACCTAGGTTAAGAAACAGGAACTCATTATTAGAAATAATAGATTTGAGAGTGGGATTTCAAGTTATAGTGGAAGAGATTATTTCAGTTCTTCAAAAGTCATACAAGAGGGATTGAATTATTCAAAGCAAGAGTATTTGGAGAAGTTCAAGCTTAAGTGGAAGACTCAAAGTCAAGTCTTTCCCTACGCAAGTAACTACTCAATCTACAGGTTCTTCATTGCATCACAAATGCAAGGTCCTGTTGGTAGGCAGAGGGCTGTCTATACAACAGCAGCTTAGTCCAAGTAATGAGGTGCTCCTTGACTGTCATCAAATGTGGAAGCCATTACACCTGCAAACTGAGGTCAGATCAGTAAGTGAAGAGCAGGGGCATACATATCCAGGTACAGTGGACAGCGGCCTACCGGTTGAACTCAGTCATGGATCAGGGAAACACCCGAGTGGCCACTCTGGCCTTCCAGGACTCTCCATGGTTCTTTGCTTGTTTGAATCCTGTCATGCAGGATTTTTCTGGAAGATCTGCCTGTCATCTATTGCCGTGTTCTCTTGGTAGTTCACTGTTGTGCTGTGCTCGCTGTTAAGTGACTGTCACCCTCTGATATCTATGTAAAGGATACCATTGCTAGAAAGTAGGCAAGTATATAAAATGGCAGAGTGATAATAGATACAATTCACAACTTAAAAGAGCAAAGGACAACATGAATACCTATCAACAGAGATTTTGCAAATTAACTTATGGCAAAGACATAAAGCCTTTTGCATCTGTAAAAGAGAATGGGATAGAATGCACACCTTTGAGGCTCAGGTGCTAAACTGGAGGCCAACATCATTTGGATGTCCCCTTTTACCCACCTTATTAAGGACCTAGGTTTGCAACCCAGGATTCGGGGCAACAACCAAAACAAATAAATAAAAGTGATCCCTCCTGCTCTCTCTTCATCTCTTAAAAACAAAACTACTGATACATATAATAACTTAATGACTATAAAAGCAATTATGCTAAGTTAAAAAAAAAAGCCATATGTCAAAGTCCCAAGGGTACATAATATATGACTTCACTTATATAACATTCTTTAAATGAATGACAAAATTATAGAAATGAACAGCTTAGTGACTGCCAAGGGTTAGAGATAGGGGTGGGAGGAAGATGGGGGATGGACCCACAAACCTACAAGTGATACAAAAACCTACACAATATATATCCCATGCCATGAAAAAAATAGAAATATAGTTGAAGCAATTTTTAAAAATACTCAGTAAACCTTACAATAAGAAGGTACCTTTGGAAAATGAAGGAGAGGAGGGAGGAGGGTTATATGGGAGGAGAAAGGTAGAGAAGGGGGAAATGAGAACGTTCCATAGATGATCTGCATGACTTAAGACATATTATGTTCAAGAAAACCGAAACCAAGGTGCCAGAGTAGCACTCGATCATTCTCAATAAACCAAAACAAAAATGTTAATGCTTATCCACAAATTCTTCTGAAAGGATACAGTGACACCGTCAGCATGGGTTACCTCTACAGATGGAGTAGAGGGAGGCTGAGGCTTGGGGTGGAAAGGAGACTTTAATACAGACACTTGAATCTTCTGAATTTATAATATATGAATATTATGTACTCATAAAATTACTATTTTATTTTTGAATATGTGAAAATCATGGCGAATCAATGCATAAGTGCATTTGTACACTTACTTTAATTCACACCTGTGAGGTGGCAGCTGCCTTTTGTTCTGGCTCCTCTCCTAGGTACTTACTGAGCCTTCACAATGAATCTTTTTAATCTTCCAGATTGGTTCTTAGGATCAGTGTCACTGATTACCTAAAACGCTACCAAATTACTACTCTTCCAACCCACAGGCTGCACTATTTCATATGGCATAGCATGATTTATAGGTGACAATTATCTTTAATCAAGTCAGCTGAAAATTTAAATTTCAAAAGCAAGTATGAGAGCAAGTCAAAAAGTAATGATGAATAAACCAAAACAATTCTTGAAGTTTTATTGTGTGCTTGCTTCCTCTAGGGCTTAATAAAATTCACCCATTTTGATAGCTCTGAACCCTAAAATCTACCCGAAGCAGCTCTATGATCTCTTTGTAATCTGCAACCTGTTGCTTTTACTGTCTTAGCAGCAGGCCAGACTCTAGACATCATCGACTTACCTGCCACTTGCATATCAGAATGATAAAATACCTAAAAGGCAAGGAAATGTGCCTCCAAAGTAAGAAAGCCTAGGTTGAAATTTATATTCAGTCCAATTCAGAACTTAATACTTGCTAGATGAGATGGCACTTACTTTGGTTTGCCCAATCAACAATCAGAATTCTTTCACAAGGGAAACAGGCAGACTTGAAATTTTACCTTTGTCAATGTATGTCTGAATTAATCCTTGACATCTGAATCATATTTGAACTTTTAGAAAATTATGTGAATCAAATGTCAATAAACACACTGGGGATTACAGACAGCTTTTGATCTCTCATCAGTCACACCTATTTTAAATATGACAACTTAAACCTAAAAGAATGATTCCCAAACAGAAAATTTTCTGCATCTCATCTACTATCTTAGTTGTACAGGTTGTTTGTAAGTAGAATTGAATGAAAGAGTGAGAGGTTTTACATTTAGTTTAAAGACCTGAAACGTTAAAGGTATCAAGCTTTCCCCAAATAGGACTACTTTGTATTGACACAAGGTATGATGAAGATTTAAAGTAAAATTATTATGATTGAAATAATTTTTAAATACATACCAAGATGCTTTCTGAGATGATAAAAACAGTGTTAATAAAATAACAGTAAAATATTACCAAATAAATGAACTTGTTTGACCCTTTGTATTCCAAGGACATTTCTTAATAAATTTAGAATATTTATGGTATTAAGGCATTTTTTTACCCACAAAATTTTTCCAAGATTTTCTTGAACGTTCTATTCTATTCTGTTTCTAGTGGTAATGCAAGTCCAAGAATTTCTTAATAGTTCCATAACAGACTTGGCAAAGTCAAATACCAACTGACAGTTTCTATTACTTTCTTTTTGGTGCCAAATTTTTTTGTTCATTCATTTCCTTTCATTGAGGTTATTTGTTTACACCAATTTCCTGAAGCAGGCAACATTCCATGTTCATCCCCTATGGTCATGTTAATTTATATTTTCTGAAAATCGACAGAGGTCATTTCTGACTGTTTACTCTTCCCTGTCCTCTCGGCATAAGATCTTACACACAAAGTCAAAGCTGCAAAACGAAAACATGACAGATTTATGGTAATTCGTAGGTGGTTACCACTCCTTATTTCATTGGCATTATGACTATTCTCAGAACATAAAAAAGTTAAGACAATTGACACAAACCATCCTTTATAAGCACATATATGCCTCCACTTTCTTCTCAACTAGAAAACACAGTCTGGAAATTTTGCTCTTCATGAGGATATACAGTAGATTCAGTACCTCATAAGTGGATCTTTGTACAAACAAAAATTCTACCGGCTATCTTGTGATGTATTTCATTCAACATAATAAAGGCAGCTGAGAAAGATTAGTATATAAAAATGCATTGTAGACCGATAAGCAACCCAAGTAATTTGTTAAATACTACAGACAGCTGAAGTTATTTAATAAGGCAAATTATGCATTCAACACTGACTTAGTAATAAACCTAAAGCCTCTTTATATTTAAACGCTCAGACCTTCAAGGAAGACAAAAGTATAGAAAGTAGTCAGGATTGCCCATTAAATTAGTCTTCTGTCCAAAGTGAAATTATTTGCATGCTAATGAATTACCTCTGGTTACACTGTATTTAATCTGGTTCATAAAACAAAGTGTTTTGTCTGTATCTCAAAAGTGAACACTTCAAAATATTTGAGCCTTTTATAAACAAATTTACAACTTGCTGAATTGGATTACAAAGTGGAAATGTTGTTTAAGGAAGAAGGTCCTTTTCTGTCTTCTCTAATGCTAGACAACGACTTATTTTTCTTCGCAAAATAAAAAAGGGAAGAGTTCCTTTTCTGTTTTTAAATAAGAATGCTATTTAGGTTTTAGTTCCACATGTTTCTAGGTTTCACATGGAACTACCCACAGGACAGGAAATTCTGTGCAGAAGGCCACGCTTTCCAATGATGACCAATCTGGCAAGAACTTGAAAACATAGCAAGCTTAAAGGCTGCAAGCCAGAGGACTCTGCATCTCCACTCTCCTGCCCTGGAATCTTGATGAAAAACCCAACAATTCAAGTTCCGTAAAGTCCCTGAGTTCCATGGAGTACATCAATCCTGTCCATCAGGATGAGTCAAAGATCAGAAAAAGATCAAAACATAGCATGAATGTAAAAAGTGAAAAGAGGAAGGGAAAAGCATGGCGGGGGTGCAGGTGTGGGAACAGAAAGAAGATTAATAAAATAAAACAACAAAACATCATGTTACAGAAGAGATACGCTCCAGGAACTGGTGAATGTTTGAAATTGTCTCTGCTAGTCTTCTTTAAGACACAGAGAAAGAATTCTGAACATCATGAGTCTTGTGTTTACAATAAGCGTTGTTAGAATCACTGAGCCATTTACTATTAACTGGAGAAGAGGTTCTGGGGTGATAGTTAGCATGTAATTAGGACACAGCATATTAAAAAAGCAATAAAAATAAAATTAAGAAAACAAGAGAAAGGGGCACAGGCGGTAGAGCCCATGAATCTCATTGGCTTTATCGTGAAAGTTTATTGTTTTAATCCTAGTACAATCAGCTACCAGTTACATACAGTAAAAAACAAAACAGCCACAAAGCAATGATGATAGAGATAGTGTGTGACATTGTACAGCGGAGGAAACATTTTCTGCTAGAATTCTCCAGCAGACCCCCACCTGGCTTCAGCAGTTAAGCTATCACTCCCTCCCTCCCCAACATAGTTAAAAAGAAAAATTAATGTCTTGCTTGGGTAAAGGAAGATTCTAATACCTCTTGGGGACACTGGAGAACTTTAAAAAACTAAAGCAGTAGAAACAAAACAAAAATTGAAACGTGGAAGCAAGGTGACACACAGCGAAGCTCCATGGGGCCTTGGCTTCAGATCACCTCAAAGCGAACCATCTGGAAAGAAAAGAAAGGGCCGTCATGCCAGGAAAGAATAGGGAGGAAGCTCAATCATTCTTAGCATCACACATCATTCCACTCTGTCCCAAAACTATAGAATCTTAAGTTTTCCTCCAACCTTATATTTTTATAAGCAAGCCAGGTTGCAGAAAATTGCTTCCTTGTCCAAAACACTGTATTGTAAATGTTGGCACTTAGCACATACTTACTCTTTTAGAATCAGAAAATAATACAGGAAGAGAAGCATTTTTGCAAATCATGCTGTCTTCTTTTATCTCAAACCCTTCAAAACACCCGCATAGTAGATTATTTGTATGACTGGATACCCTTACCTGAGAGGAACAATGACTCCATTCAAAAACTAAGTCTCATATATATTTGGTTCGATTGAGGGCTTTTTCAGCCAGGTGACCACTTTCATCTGTGATCTTCTCCCAATCAGTCTGTCCGACCACAAAACCTATGGCCCTTTTCCTATCTGCATCCTTCTTTTCTTCCAGATCTGCCCATCTCACCTAAAAAGAAAATAGCATTAGGCTGGGCTTTAAGAAAAATAAATATGCAAAGGGCCTCTTCCCTCTCTGCATAGACTAACAGGTAGAATATAGTCAGAAGTTTTAAAAAAATTAGAAATTAAGCTAGGAGAACTGGAGAAAGTCGCATCTTAAAAGTTGCAGAAAGAGAATTCTTTGGCCAATTACCAAGTCCTATCCATTCCAGTTCCTGAACTACTCAGCTTTCAATTAAGTTTCCTCTGCTCCATCACCTTTGTCACTTAATTTTTACTTGAAGTAAAGCATTACCTAGTCTTTCTATCTTCATTGTCATTTCTTTCAATCCATTTTGCCAGTGATCTTCCTAAAATACATACAACTTTGGTTCTCATCTGCTTTAAATCCCTCCCCTACTTAAAGAATAATATCCAAACACACAAGTCCCTCTGGATCCAGCCCCATCTGCTCTCCTGAGCATCTCCGGATAGTGCTTCTAGCATTTATAAAAGCAATGCAGTTATTTACAGCTGTCAGAGGACAGTGGAACACTTCCCATCTCCATACCTTGCATATATTAATCTCTCTTCCTGAAACGCCTTTGCGCTAACCTTGTCCACCAGGCATGAATCTAGTCATTCTCCCTTGTGTTTTATCCCTCTTGTCCTTTGTCAATTAGATAATTGTTTCTCCCCTGGATTTTGACATGCCTACTATTCATACTATATGCAATAACCCACTTAAAAATCTGTCTTCCCTAACAGGTCATAGGCATCCTAGATCAAGAGCTGAGTTTTATTATCTCCACGCAATATACAGATTCTTGAAATTAATCTTAGGAAAAGCATGAAGGTGGATATCGTTACTTTCATTTATGAGATAAAGAGACCAAGAGACTGAATCAGTAATATTATTAAGGCAAGATTGTAATTACAAATACAGAGATAGGGGATATTTCTTACTGGTCTCCTGATTTTTACAAAACAGAGGTTCTTACATTACATTAATAATTTAAAATAAAAGCAGATGTTATATTCTATAAAAGTTAAAGTACATAGAGATGATTATAAAACTGTGGCTTGCAATGCACAGTCCTGAAGTCTTCAGACTACATTCTAAATATGACTTATGGTTTATTATCTGTGACAAGAAAAAGGGAACCAGAGCACGCAAAAGCCACGATCTTTTACACTGGACCTGGAAATGCACTATTTCCCTTGGAGGCACACTGACTGCTAATGAAATGACAAGTCTTTTCCAAATAGCAAGCTTGGTCCAAGAGAAGGTGATGCAGCAATAGAAGTGGTGAGAAAACTCATGACAAGTTTCTTCTTAAAGTAAATTTTCAGCATGTAGAAAACCTATGACTATTTATTTCATGGGCCTTAGTAGAAAGCCTAATAAATACACACATTTTAGCAAAAGATGATAATAGTTAAGGGGGGATAAAGGATGGTCCAGTGGATAGACTGTGGTTTCCGAACAAAGAAAAGGTGACTAGTCCACATTAAATTTAAATTCATGATCGTGGTATCCTTTTTACATCAAGTTAAATGCACTATCAATTTTGTCCTGAATAAAATCGCTATTTTTTCAATCTACAATTTAATTTGAAGTTTTAAAAACACAGATAAAGAATGAGATTTTAAAAAAGTATATCGTTTTTAAAATATACAACTACCTACATATTAAAGTTGGAATTAAATATTTTGGAAACTACTGTATTTTGTGCACAGCTAATATATACTGATGCTATATATATATACAATTATTTATTTAAATGTTGGACCATGGACTGGAAGTCAATTTCTTAATGTCTTATCCAGACCTAACAAAGACATTCAATGTTGTAGAATTAGTGTTTATCAAAACACTAAAAATACAGACTTTAAGCTAGCAATGGCTTCTTAAATGTCAGTTTCTCTCTTAATCTTCCTAAAGGCAAATTAATGGATATTTATAATACATTCTCTTTTGCTCCTTAGCCATGAAAAATATTATAGAACAGAAAAATATTGACTAATACTCAATGGTTGAGGTACATATTTATATTCATTGTCACTAAAAATATTTCCAAAATGTATGAGTTCTCAGCAAACAAGGGAAATATTCACCTTCTAGTCATCAAAAAAACACAAATCAAAGTCCATCTGAGCTACCATTTTATACCCAACTAAAAGCAAGTGAAACTTTAAAAAAAATTTTGTATTTAAAAAACTTGCTATTGAGGTAAAGTTCTAATATGATCAACTGTAGAGAACTGCATTTTTTTATAGCGGAAGTTAATCTCAGAAACACCCTTGGTATATATAAAACGCTGAGTTATAGAAATCAAGAGAGCCTTCGAAAGGGATGAGTAATGAAGTATATATTCCTTGCTACCTGTAAGATCTCTTTGTATTCTGATATCGATCTTGGTGAGTGGTCCCAGAGTTAAAAAGTATTTGAAATGAGGATGTGAGGCAAGGAAGGAGAGTTAAAGAGAAGATACTACGAAAAACCAGGATGTGCATGGTTCAGTTTTCTTTTCCCACCCAACTGACAAAGTAAATGCAAGCAATTTCATACTCTTTCCTGAAGAGAGTGATAGTTATCTGAAAAAAGTAAACTAGGGAAAAAATTATTTAAAAAATTTTCTTATTTATATTTTTATTGTTAATATTATTATCAAGGAAGAGCTATTTCTATTTCTTTTGCCACAACCTTAAAGCTGGAGTAAGCGGTATTAATACAAGGAGCCTCCAAAGGGAGCTGGGCACATACAGACCACTAATTGGATCTCCTGCCTCCATCCCCTCAAGCAGAATAAACAAGGGTGGACTCAGGAACTATCTGAAGTATTCAAAAGAGCTTTGAAACCTGGAGTTATTTTTAATAGTGTTCACTATTCAAAAATATTTTTATTCTCCTATAATAAATAATCTTTTGGTGTGGCCCAGTGGAGCAGCGGTTAGAGGTCAATCGCCTCTGAAGGAGCAAGCCACAGACCGCTGGGTTCAAGTCCTGGGCCCTGGGAGAAGCAAACAGTGTGAACAACTAAATAAAAACGAAAAATAAAGATGTTTCTTTTCCTCTCTCTTCCTGCCTGCCTGCCTACTCACCTTCATTCCTGCCTATACCTTTCCTTAAAAAAAACACTTTTACTGAGGAAATTCATTAAATAATGATGTGTAAAGACAAAGAAATTATATGCAATTTCGTTCTTAAAGAAATGCAAAATGAGATCACTTTTTTCACCTATCAGGCTGACTGTCTAAAAGTTTAAAAGTCTGCTAACCATCCTGCTGGTGCAAGCAAGCCCTACAGCTCTTACTTACATGTGGGTGTGTACATAGGTACATCTTTTTGAAAAGGAATTTCACCGTGTCTGTCAGAATGACAAATCGAATTCTAAGACTTTACAGGTTTAGGGTTAAAAATTCACCCTGGGGATATACCTTCAAAAAGATGCCAAAACATGCACCTCAACTTTCACCATACTATTTCTATTAGCAAGAAAATGAAAACAGCATAAGCACCCAGCCAACAATGGGTAGGATACATAACTGGACAAACAAACAATGGCACACTAGGCAGACAGTGAAAAAGAACACAGAATCTGTATGTACTTCTATAGAAAAATCGGATTAGTTGGAAAAGACTTATGTTATTCATGTATAATATGATCTCTTTCGCTGTGTTATTTTGCTTTAAAGGCTATACACAAAATATCATTTTTATTGAATCTGGTATCTGTGTGAAGACCTGTCTGACATCCTGGCTTGTTTTCTCTGCTCTCCTTCATAGCAGAACTTCCAAGAGTTGTCTCTACTTGCTGTTTGCTCTGTACTTCTTCACCCCTATTCTGTTCTAAGTCTACTCTATCTTCACTTCTCTGAGAAAACTTAACTGACTGTTGGTCAGTCATTAATGTTCTCGATTTTGATGAAGTCTAGTGGCCAATTCTCTATTCCCAATCTGCTTATCTTCTCTGTATCATTTAACTATTTTCTACTTCTTGAGTCATTTACTTTTATCTGAACTAAATTTTAGAGTCCTGAATGCTATTATCATTTCTAATTTAATTAGTCCCTCACTGAAACTCTGATTTTTCATTCCTGCTCCTCAGTTTTTTCTAGTTCGGAAAACGGCACCATATACATGGAGTGCTTATGGCCAAAACCCTGAAGAGGAACCTTTGATTCTATCTGTTCCCAAACCCTCTATATCGAATTCATTAAGAAGTCTCTGCCTCACCCTGGTGGCTTAGCGGTTAAGTCAACCAGGTGTAATCCACACACATTCCAAGGACCCAAGTTTGCAACTGGAGTGGGGTTTAACCAACAAGGATGAACAACTAAATAAAATAAAATGTTTGTTCCCCTTCTCTCCTCTCTTCCTGCTTGTCTGCCTATTCAACTTCATTCCTCCCTGCACCTTTCCTTAAAAAAAAAAAAAAATTTCCAGATTCTCTTCAACACTCAACTAAGCACCTGGCTCATTTGTCCCATGACAAAAAGTGGTCACTTCCAGTTCCTTTAAGGTTGACAACATGCCAGCTATGTGAGGTTATGTGAGGTTCTATTCTTCATTTTTTAATCTGCAAATTTGTAAGGTTTGACACCTTTTTTTTTTTTATGCATAACATGATACAATATAAAGTAAATCCTCTAAAAAATGCATTTATATGACATTCTGTGTATAACTATCCCGAACCAGACACTTAAGCAGGACCTTCATCTGTTAACAGTCACTAGGGTCTCTTACCCTCTTCTTCCCAGGTTCAGAAGCACGAGTATCATAATCATCAGGGAGTTGAAGATAATCCTCCATTCTGCTGGCGATAGCCTCCCAGTCACGTTTCCTTTTAGTACCAGTTCTCAAGCCATCCAACTTGTCTGAGGGACAAACACAGAGCCGCAGCATTAAGGAAGATTGTGAGTTTGCATATGACACACAAACAAGGGGGAAGAAGGCTGGAACACTATCAGAGGGCATTTGAGAGCAGCATCCCTTGCCGATCCAAACTATATTTTTGGCTGAGATGATATCAAGTTCTATGTGATTTCCTTTGCTTATCTGTGTTCATTATATTACAATGTGGTTTAAGTAACAAATATGGGTGGAGCAAAAAAGACATGTCTCCTGGCCACCTTGTCTACGCCCCCACCAGCCAACACAATACTTCGGCCCTCATGCACTGAAGGAAAATGCATAATTGGGTTTTTTTAAAAACAATTTTTTCTACTCTTTCTTTCACATAATAGTAACACTATCCATTTGGTATGCAATGATGTGTGACACAGTCACATGAAAAGCAGGCAATACCAAGAACTTAGGCCAAACTAATGTTTTAAAAGGTTTTAAATTAAGTTTCCCAGGATTTTGACTGGTGTGAGAGGATTCACCATGGTTAATGTTGATGTATAAATCATTACTTTCCTTGATTAAACTATGAAGTGCTAGTGACCATTCTGACAAGAAGGGTTTGTTGGCCGAAATGACCAGATCTGAATTTCCTTCCTGAATCTTCTGAGAAGGCAAAGCTTTTCCAGGGGTCCACAACTATAGTCAATTAAATGAACAGGGATTGCCGATTCAGAAATTATGAGCTAGGAAATTAGTGTCTTCAAAAAGAACACGATGAAGAAGTTTTTTTTTTTATTGGTTGTTAATACTGACTTTGAATTCTATGTGAAATGTGACGGTATATATAATCTCATCTACATTGACGCACTAGACTTTTTAATCATCTATAGTTATGTAAACACACTATTTTAAGCAGGCCAATAAAAGAAAACCTAAAAACTTTGGAAACACACAGTAAACACACTTCAATGAGCTCCGTAATAGACAGAGAAGAGTGCATAATAGAAATCTTATAGGCACCAGGTTAGAGAGGCACCAATTGATACGAAAAGAAAGTACAATGGAAGCAGTGGCAGGAGGGAGGCTGAGTTTATGCTTCAAATGTAGACGTTTCACATACAACTAACTATACCATATCACACAGGCTTCAGAAACCAGTAAGATTTTGCATACTTGGCAAAAACTTTTATTTCCTAAACCCCTTCCCCACAGAGTAATATTATTGAAAAATCAGCAAGACAAACTACAACACTTTACAAAACTCAAGAAAATTTTATCATATCACTCTGGGAAAATTTTTACATGGATGAGTTCAACAGAAACAGTCTCCTAATCTCCTCTATAAATCACATGCTATACCAAATGGCTCTATTATATGTGTATCACAGGCCATATTATACAAGATCTTAAAGAAGTGACCCCCTGATTGCCCAAGGACACTGGATATATGTCCAACAAAGTCCCCAAAATAATAAAACTGTTCTGAATTCAACAATGTACAGTATTTCCATATGAGCTGGAAGTTCTGACATGCTTATTATTAAACTTCAAAGGATTTCCAAACTTAGTAAGATCAACTTGGACATTAACATCATTCAAAGAAAAAGTTTAGTGTTTTAATTCCAAGAATAGATCATGGACAGGCAAAAATGCAAAAGGCCAGTGTGAAAACTGCAAGAACTTCTCCTCATACACTGGATGTATGACAGATGTTACAGACCAGGAGTCCCATATTTGCAACATGGAAGTTCAGAAGAGCATGTATTTCTAGTTTGAATACCCTTGTTTGAAATGTTTAATTTGAAATGTTACTGTGCACAACATGTTTAAAGTTTCCTTCTTGGGACTGAAGAAAGGTTCATACCTCTTCCACATGGCATCCTGGAAACCCAAACACACAGATGTATGGCATAAGGTGGGGGAAGAGAAATCTAGGGTATTAATTACAGAAGACGACTGTTGTCCAATACACTCATATTAATGATTTTTAGAGGTTAGAGTTTCAAAAGATAATTTTAAGATGAAGATGAAGGTTTAAATACCCAACTTGGCAGGTCACAGAATTTTACCAGATTTTCAAAACATCATCATCCTCCTCATCATCATTATTATTATTATAGCACAACAGAAATTTTTGTATACATTGATGTAATTTCCAAACATAAATGGTGTTTCTGAAAATGTGTTCATGATGACCATACAAGGGTTAAATGCCTATACAAATAATTCACATTCCAACTGTGAAGAGATGAAATTGTCCAACATATAAAAAGCTAATACACAGTAACTCATAAGTAGAGAGAAATGACACTGAAATGAGAAAAGCAAAAGTACCTGATATGGAGAAACTTAGGATAACAGTCTCAAATATTCTTTTGTTTTTTCATAGTTTGAGAAATAAAAATCATGTCATTGGAATGTAAGTAGCTTCCATGCTGAATCCCAGTATCTAATTAACACCCACCCTTGATCAGAGCGCCTGTGTTCCAGCTGGGGGACCAGTCAGGTGTGACCGAAGGTGGACCACAGGCAGCCATCAGCAACAATCTGACACCCATGCCACATGCAGTTCAGGTCAGTTCTCAGTTTTTCTAAAATCACACCACCAATTTAACACCCAAACATTGGCTGAACCATATGCTGTACTTAATGAACATAGGTTAACAATCTGCAATGAGATTCAGCCAGATGCTTGAGAGATTATAGTAAGTATTTTCTCATAGGAGGAGTCATTTGTGAGTGAAAATTTCTCAGTTACAGAGCCAGCTCTTCTGGTTCAATGCGTGACACTGGTAAAATTTACTGTTTTCACTCAGCATAATCACGTTACCAAGAGTAATTTAAGAATGCTGGTAAAGTACTCAGAAAAGAAATTGTACCCAGAAACCAAATCTATTAAATTTGTCATAAGGAAGGCAACACAAGTAGGCTGGTTCTCAGATGAAGATCCTCATGCCTTAGAGAAGAATCTTCTCAATTGGTTCCAGGGACCAATCTCAAAGAAGCACTTTCAAGAAAGCTCACACTCAATTTGCCTCCCTCCACAGCTGGATTAGCTCTCAAGATAACAAAGTGGTGCAAGCTGCAAGTCATTGTACAAAACATCACTATCACTTATTAAAAACAAACAAAAACCAACTGTAAACATGTTAGAAGAATTTATTTTCTAGAGTCATTACTAGATAGTCAGTACTTTAAATGAAAGGTTTAGTTAGCAAATTTACTTCTGGAATTCACTGAGTAACATTCTCTTTAATATTGACTGAATATGTACAAAATTAATTTTCTTAGAAAGTTTTTCCAGAAATCAATACCAAGATTAATATAGTTCCATGAATAATTATAACCAAATTTTATTTCCTTTCTCTCTTAGAAACTAGAAAGAAAAGCAGAAACTAGATCGGCTCAAGTTAAAAAAAATTATCCTAAATCATGTAAGGGCTCTGAAGATTATGATTAATTAAAATATTTATCACTTTTACAATCCCCTTTTCTCTTTACTTATGATCCCTCTTTGCCTGAGAATCAGAAAAGAGGGAAATGACCTTAAAGTTTTAGAGATTATTTTAAAAATACAGAACTTCAAACAGACTTAATCTAATGTCAATGTAAACAGATCTAATACATTGTATTTAAAAAGTAATTTGTGATTATTATTTTCCTATACATTTAATTGCAATTAAACACCTACAAATGCTTGCAAGGTTTAAAGGAGGAGATAGTTGGTTATTACCAAGATTTCTCACAGAGAGAAGTCTAGAATACCAGTTACCACATATACTTTTACATGACACACACTAGAAAAAAATTCTAGACTTTACACAAAACATCTATCCCAATAATCTAGTAATAGTGCAGTTTATGGAACTACCTTTTAACTTAAGGCCTACGCAGCATCAATCGCTCACGTGATCACTTGGGGAAAATGAAAAGCATAAGCCTATTAAACTGTGTGTACAATACACCCCTCTGATACCAGGAATATAGAAATATGTCCCAAACAGTGATGCAGCATAAACGACTCAAATTAGTTCTATAAATTTCAGATATTTAGATATTTACTTCAGTTCTGGAGTAACAGCATGATATCAGGAAGAAAAATGCAGAAACCAATAGTCATACCTCATACGTTAGTATGGTCAGTCTTTTCAAAATATCCTTATCATTTTTTTCTCAACAGATTTTTAAAATTAATCATATTAACACACTAAATGGTTCTCCTTAAACAGGGTAAAAAAACAAAACAAAACAAAACAAAACTGAAAAACAAAAGTCTTGCAGTATTACCATGAAACACTGGATAAAAATCCTTTGGATATGCATGGTTTTCTGCTTGACACGTAACTCACACTAAGTGACTCCAACTTCTGATTTAGACATTTATTGCAACTAGTTTACCTTAGTAATCTCACACTATAGACAGTTGAAGAAAAATTTAAATGGAATCATATAAAGCAGGCTCCTCAAAAATGGAATTTTATATCTACCTCACATACCCAGAAACTCTCAAGGAAAATAACTGCCTTTTAATTAATTTTCAAACTTCAGTATTAATTATTACCATTATTGTTATCCAAAGCATTTACAATCAGGTTTAACTACAGCTTTTAGTTAAACATTTTCTTTAAAAAAGAAAAGAAATCTCACTTCCAATATTACTAAATTTATAACATATTTATATTTATTCTAATCTTTTAAAATGGTATTGAAAGTAGTGCTCTTACTCTTTCTTATCCCTCTGTCATGAGATATAACAAGTTAAACTGATAGCTAGCAAACTAAACTGGAGGATGTAAGGAAGGCCAACAATCTTGGTGCAAGTATAAATCTGGGGAAACGTGTTCTTAAGAGTAGAAAGATCTACGACCATCACCATCAGGTATCACATATAAAAGCAGGAAAAAGGAAATACCCACCTAGCTTTGCCTCAGATGTGTCCATCTCCCATTTGCTTTTCGGAATGTAACCCTAAATTGTACACAGAGAGAAGCTCGAAGGGTTAGAAAGAGACACATACATGCATATCACTTTTGAACTGGAAAAGCATTAAAACTGGGAATGGATTCAGTTTCCACTCACTAGTTACACATATCCTTAGGGAAAACACAGTCTCGTTATTTTTGAAGAAACTGAATTACTAAATTCACCAAAGTTCACTGCCCAGATTTCAGAGTAGTCTCTTTAGAAATAGTCTCATGAAGGCGCTTTGAGGCAGCTACAGCTCAGGACACGTCTGTAGTCAACCACAGCACAGTAAATATGCAAGAATATACAGCAGTTAGCTGTGCTACTATCAGTATCATTAGAGTAGCAGAGGCTTTATCATACAAGTTAGGTTAATTTCTGAACACAACAACTATTCTCAAGGGATTGTACTGATGCGGTCCAAAGAGTGTACTTTAAGACAGTTACTTTATATTCCAGTGTAAACTTTAATATTCCAAAGAAAGGACAAAATTTGGTTATCACCAAATCCAACTATGAAATTCAATTTTATTTGAAAACTACTCAATTTACCAGTTAGAGCTTATAAAGTCTAATTTTACTGAATCAATTTCAGAGCATTTATTTTTCATTAGTTGGAAACTAGATTATTCCTGATGTCTTTTAAAATTACACTTTCTATTATATGAAAACCCATATATCTCTACAGGCAATCTACCTGACTTAATGGCTTATTGATTGCTTTATTTCAAAGTCCCAAAGATTTTAAAATTTCACAATCTACCTATTTTAACTATGCAGTAATCCTTCCAGTTTATTCACTAGCAAGTGTATGCTGTGGTTTTCCTTTTCCCTCATTTTCTATTAGAATAGTTTTCTATTAGACTCTAACAAACGGAACTTTAATATCAGGACTTATTACACAGGACAGATTCATCAAAGGTGTCAGTATCTTCTTTTAAGAATCAATATATCTCTTGACTACTGGGAATGTCAAGTTCATACAACAGACTGACACACAGGGAAGATGGAAAGTATGTTGATCATATCATGACAATAGCTTCTGTGTAAGCATTTACTAAAGCATCATCATTCTTTTAGGAAATCTATATGTTTTACACATTACTAGTCTTTAATCCCAATAATAATTCAATTTCAATTTATTAGGTAGCATTTCAGATTATAAATTATACCATCTTTTCCAAATACCATTCTTAGAACAAACCAAGAGAAAACTATGCTGCCGTGATGGTGCTGGAAGCACTGATGCGATGTGTACAAGTTATAGAAATCATCTGAAACCCTTCAGCATCGCTGGGAAATTATAAATTCTGAGTCATGTCTACTAGGTTCACTGAAGCACTAAAGAAGGCAAAATATCATACCACTGATCCCCCCAAAAGGGTTCTCTTAACCAAGAAAAGTGTATTTCACCAGCTGTAGTAATCAATGCAGCAAAGAAAATTCAAAGTTTATTGAGAAGTCCATTAAAATGGTCTGATTGACATGAGGCTTACTCTTAACCCTTCGCTTAAAATTCTCCAAGAATCTTTTACTATTGGACTAGAACCCAATAGTAGAAGATGTGGATTCTGTATTTGTGAATGGGTTAAGATAAGTTTTGTAACATAAATTAAGCAAAACAAGTTTAGTGACATTCCCCACACCCTGCTAGAACCACTCTGTTCTTCCTTAAAACATTTCGCTGCTTGAAATGTAAGGCCACTTGGAAATAAAAGAGATAGTCCAGCAGGGTAGAAGTTCTAAGGCTTCCTTGGTCACATTTCTAATGTAAAAATACAGTGTTAACGGTGTGTTTCGCTTTGAAAAGTAATAGTACATTCAATTAGAAGTTCCAAGCTTTGACCTATAGCTAAGCAAGTCAGATGTTAAGACCCATATCCTAAACTGAAATCTCCACAAAAGGAAGACGGAGCTTCAGAAAGCTAACATTATATATTTCTTGCATGATCACTTTCTAGCATACTCTATAAAGGAGCTGAAGACGTCATCAGCCATATTACAGAACAGCATGGACCTTTAAGTGAATTTCTTCCCTACATTTTAGATAATATATGTCAAAATACAACCTAATTAAGAAAAATAAATACTTGTGTAAAGAAAAAAAAACATACTGAGACTCAAATGCCATCAACTTTAAATCTTATTTTTTAATCCATGTATGAAAACTAGGAAGGTAGAGGTTGACACCATCTCTATATATAAACACACAGTTTCTATCCAGAATCCTCTATATGATACATGGGTTTGATGGGATCATTCCTTAGAGAGACTGTGTTCTCTAGGGGATAGGAATCAGGGTCTTCGCTTCACTCATTTTCAGAAGAATAAGAGAATTAGCTTTATCAAGGGCTAAAATAAACCAAATAAAATGGCAAATACATAACTCTATAGGTCACATATTCTTGAATGACAGGTTAAGGCAAACATCTCTACAGAGGTGTGATCAAGAGCATTTACAGTAGGTACACAGGAACTTTGAACTCACACTACATAAGCCTCTAATCAGCTTAAGCAAAATGTACTGCCTACACAAATAATCTTTCCCATAGCTCAATAAGGTAAAATACAAAAGAACAAATCCAGCAGTCAGTGACAGCCCTCTGCCTCCTCACTCAGTAAGTTCTTCTGCCTCAGTGGACAGAAACTCAATTTTGAGATCTTGTAGTAAAGAGACAATTATGCATATGATAGGTAGGCTGTACCACATATCTGCTGGAATGTAAAAATGCCCTTTCACACATAATTTTTTTTCTGAAAAAGTATACTCCCCTAAAACCTCCCACAAATAGATGAGTGAGTACAAGGGTGTGTTTGTTTCTTAGCATTCTTAAATTTTTCTTATAAAAACACAGTAGAGGGTTCTTTTGGTCAAGGGAAAAAGAAAACATATCCAAATTCTCAAAGATGATTATGGAAACTTTTCCCATTAAGGTGCATATCAGCAGCAGTAATCTGACCACGGATCTGAATCTAAACCATTAAGAATTTCAATAAAGAAACACTTTGTTCAAAGTGGTTGGTCTGTCTCCTACCAGTTCGCTTTCCTCTTCCTCTGCATCTTTCTTTTCTTCCTTCTGCTCTTCGATATTTGCATCAAAATCTTCCATCTCTACCTACATCGCCCCAATAATTATGAATAAAGATTGAGTTAATATATAGGAAAATTTTGAGTCTCTTCTCTGCAATCTGAAAGGAGCACAGATGTCCAGAGCAAAAGAGCATAAACTCACGACTACTACTGAGTACTTTTTAAGAACCTAAACTCTGAAACAGAACTCACAAAAGAACAATAGTTCTGCCTTACATTTTCCTGGGATATCCATTTTACAATTCCCTACAAAGTTGAAAATACTATTCTAAGTCAATAATTATCTCTTATGAATGCCTACAGACTGCTAAAACTTTGTTTTTAAAACCTTTAAGATGTATTTTTTCAGTCAGGTAAAACAAGCATGATTCCTTTTTTATTTTTTAAGGAGAGGTGCAGGCAGGAACGAAGGTGGGTACGCAGGCAGGCAGTAAGAAAGAGGAGGAAGAAGCATTTTTATTGCTTATTTTTATTTAGTTTACAGTGGTTCTTTCCCTCCAGACGTGGGACTTGAAATCAGAGGTATGTGGCCTGTGCTCCTCCACAGGTGACCAATCTAACCACCACTAAACCAGGGTGTGCCCAACTTAAATTTCAAAATGTAGGAAAGGGTATAGCAACAAGAAAGATGGTAGCAGAACGGCCCAGAATAATGGTAGCAATGCAAATAAAAAATAGAAAGATTGGAGAATTACTTACAAGATAAAATTGACAAATCTTATAGTCAAGATTTCAGTACCCAAATGATTGGTGGGTCTAATTATAGAAATAGAGAATACAGGTTTGGATGATTTATGTTTGGATAGGGTGAGTTCGAGGTATACTAAGTTGATACATGTTTATTTTGTTTTTGTAGGAAATCTGGAAAATAATGGTAGAATTATAAAAATCACCCATAATCCCCTCTACCCAGATATAATTAAAGTTAAGATAATGACACAATTCATTCCAAACTTCACAATTTTTCTTTTTTAAAGGAAAGGTACAGGCAGGAATCAAGGTGAGCAGAGCGAGGTAGGCAGGAAGCGAGGGGGAAAAGGCATTTTATTTCTTTTATTTAGTTATTCATCTTGGTTTTCAGCCCAGTCCCTGGTCTTGAACCCAGGTCTCTGAGATACATGGCCTGCACTCTTGGCTACTCCACCAGGGTGTGCTCAGACTTCATAATTTAATATGAAGGGCACAAAATGGCAAGTTATTAGAAAGATTCAGATTATCTACAATGAATGTGTAAAAAAACTAGAGCCTACATAGAGCTCTGAAGAACTCCAACATTTAAGGGCAACAAGAGAAGTCAGTGAAAGAGACTAGAAAGGAATGGCCAGAGGGGCAAGACTCAAAGAAGCCAAGAGAAAAATGTTCTCAAGAAGGCGTACATGGTCAACTATGTCAGATATGGCTGGAAAGTTAAGCCAGAGAAGAAGTCAGAATTGTTCATTGCCATGGAAATCACTGGTGAGAGAGTAACTGGAAAATGGCTGAGGCAGGAAGCCAGAAGGAAGCAGGTTGAAGGGTGGTATGGAAGGTAAAAACACAGTACAATGACAACATTGAGCAAAGATAACTCTCACTCAGTGGAGGATGTCAAACAGCACAGAATCACACAACTGATTAAAGTTTAAAAAAAAAAATCTCCTTTCCATGATAAAGATGCACTTGCATCAAATTAATAACTGATATAGACCAGATTATCAATGAATGAAAATTTGGGGGTGAGACCAAAATATTAGTGGTTTTATAGTATCCCCCCGCCCTGGTGGTGGTAACTTAATGCATCGTATACAGATGTGATTGAGAACAATGCACACCTTAAACTTGTAATGCCCCTTCAACAGAATTAAACAATGAAAACAGAGCATCTCCTTATAGATTACTTATTACAAAGAGAAAAAGGTAGAAAAAAGTTACGCACACCATTTGAACCAAGTGACCAGTGTTTGAAACACCAATAGTGTAATAGACTGACGTCACGTGGCTTGTGACAGGATGCAGTGAGGACACAATATCGCTTACGCAGCGTTCCTGCTTGTGTTTGGCCTAAACCTAATCATGTGGGCGCAATCAAATAAACCCAGATAAAGGGGTGTTCTACAAACAACTGGCTGTATCTTCAAAAATTCATCTTCCATAATATGACATGGCTGAGAAACCATTTTTTGTCAATAATAAAAATGTGTTACTTTGAATAAAAAAATCTTTACATCTTAAATCGATTTTCTTTAACATTTTATGTTTATACCAAAATTATTCTTTTTTAGGTTGGACAAATTAATAGGATATCATTATTAGACAATAAGGTTTTAGAATTTACCAAATATCTACTGAGGGTCTAATATATGCAAAGCAAAGTATGAAGACCTATGAGAGGTTAAAAGGTTTTTTTTAGGTGTCATAGTAGAGTAGCGGTTAGGTCAGCCTCCTATGAAAGAGCACAGTTCACGTACGTCCTAAGGATCTGGGTTCATGTCTGGGGTCTGGGGAAAACAACCAATGTAAACAACTAAATAAAAATAAAACTTAAAAAACAAAACAAAACAAAACAAAAAAACTTCCTCCTCTCTCTTACTGCCTGCCTACACCTTTCCTTTTAAAAAAAAGTGTTTTTTTTTTTAAACTAAGGCTTCTTCCTTAAAGAATTTTATTTTCTAGTGGAGGCAGTAACACAGGCATGAAAATAAATGATAAAAAATAATTGTAGGGAGGAGGTAGGAATGAAAATCAGAAGATTTCATGAAGGAAGAGGTCTTTTGGTCCTAGCTCCATGAAGGCTGAGACTTTATTTGGTATCCTAGTTCTAAGTTCCAATCTGGCACAAAATACAAGCCTTTTTCACAACAGTTTGATGCCTTTAAAATAAATGACTAAGTTGGACCAAGGTGGTAAGATACAAGGAGAAACAGGTGAGGAGGAGGAGCAGCAATCAAAATTCATTAAAGTATCAATTTACTCCAGGTGGGCCTTGTTTCAGGTGGGAAGAACAGCAGATGCCAAAGCATGAAATAGGAAGATGCAGGGTGCAAAGTCCATTCCAGTGGACAGAGTTACTAGGTGTGGGAAGGGAATGGAAATAAGGCAGGAAGAGTTAAGTTGGGACCAACATTGGAAAGATCTTGAATAGAAGGGTTTGAGGGCAAAGAATGCATATTTTTTTCTTCTTTTAAGCAAATAACAGCTGATAGTTGACTGTGTTCATTTTACTAATATGAAAATACTTAAGAATACCAATTTATTCATACATATATTGTACATATACATATATTATATATATGTAATATATATATTATATATATGCATCATATGAACCTGGGATTTGTTTCTATATGTTTCCAAATCATATACATAGTCTAAAGTAATAGAAAAATGTCTTGTTTGTGTTTAACATTGAGTTGCTGAGAAATTATTCTTTATATTAAAGAACTGGATATGATTTTTTAAAGTTGCTATAAAGCACATTATGAAAATTGGTGAAATCTGAATATGGACTGTATAGAAGATAATTAAGGAAATTTAATTCAGGAAATTTATACTTCTTAGCATAGTATTTTATCAATGCTAAATTTCTTGCATTGGGTAACTGTCATTTAGTTTGGTAAGACAATGCCCTTGTTCTTGGGATATACCTACTGAAATAATTAGCAGTGAAGGGTCATGAGGTTTGCAACTGAATTCTCAAATGATTCCACAATGACAATAATAACAGTATTAGTAATAATAATAGTTATAATAATTTGAATACATACAAATACAGAGAAATGCAGTAAAATATTAACAACTGAATCTCAATGAAAGTTGTATAGGCATTCTTTTATTAGTCAAACAACTCGTTTATAAATTTTTAATGCTTTCTAAGTAAAAAAGGGGGAAAAAGGTAACTTTCACACTACAGTCAATCAAAAGACACTTACCTCTTCAATAGCAGCATCTTGCAGCAAAGAACGAATGTCTAGGCGCATCATATGACGAGGCGCCATTTCCCAGTGGTCCGCCATCTATTGAGAGATTCAGGAGGTTGAGTTATCTCTGGAAACACCTTAAAGACTAAATGAGCATCCAGGAAAACTTTTAACTAATACTGTGAAGTCGAACAGTTTAGCTCCAGGAGAGACAGGTCGCCTCTTTCCCTTAGCCCACAGAGGATAAGAAACACAATAAAGCAGGTAGAGAAGATATTCTGAAAGCAAACGGATAAACAAGAATTTCCAGACAACAGCGGTGACACAGACAAAAGGAAGTTTAGAATACACCACCTTCTATGTTTCCAAAAATCACCTTATTTATTTCCTTAAGTTTTCTTCCATGAATATTTCTTTTGCCACAAGTCTGATTATCTGCGCTCATTTCAGCCAAATATACCTAAGAAGGAAAGAATGATTAGGCAAATAGATGCAACACCTACATGATGAGACAAAATACTCTAAGATTCTTTTAGGTCTGTACCTCAAATCCCTTGGTTTTGGCAGCACTCCAAAACTGGTCAAAATGCCTCACTCTGTCATTGATGGCATCCAGGATGATGAAGGGGAAAAAGCCATCATCCAGGGTCTTTTTGAAAGTTTTGAACATGCTGGTGCGGTAGGTCTCCTCCATCTCAGCTTCATATTCATATTCCATTACCTGAGATCCCCCAAAGTAATATGAAGTTAGAAAAAACAATGAATCATCCTAAACCTCTTTCTGGGTTAGCATCTAGATAGAGATGACTTTGTAGCCTTTTCTTCACACCTGAATACTAAAGTTCATGTTCAAAAAAGAGGTCTTGTTTTCAGAAGAATTGCATCTCTCTGATCACATTTTCTTTTAAATACTATTAATAAATTAGGATGTAACCTGAGAGGAATATACTATACCTTTTTTTTTACTTTCTTTCCAGAATCTGGATCTTTTTCTTCTTTTTCCACTTCAGTGATGAAGTAATCATCTAGACTTAAAACTCTGGGTGCAGGTCCTCCAAATTCTACTTCCTTATCCTAAGAATCATATAGTTGAGGAAGTTAAAAAGAATTTATGGAATCAATTAATGAATGTTCATACTAAAGCTCCTTCATGTGGCTAAATAACATGTAATTTTCTAGTGGTTTTGTGCCCTGGTGGCCTAATGGTTTAGTTCACCGGAGGCATAGTCCACATACATCCAAAGGCTCCTGGTTTAAGACCCGAGGACCATGGGGAACAACCAAAATGAACATATATAATAAATAAAACACTTCTTTCTCTCTCCCTGCCAGCCTGCCTACTTGCCTTCATTTCTGCCTGTACCCTTCCTTAAAAAAAAAAAAAAAAAAAAAAAAAAAAAAAAAAAAAAAAAAAAAAAAAAAAAAAAAAGAAAAAGAAAATCAAGCAGAACCAAATATATTTGTCTAAATAGGTCTAAAGTTTATATGGAATAGCATGTATCACATGGGTCAATTAAAATCAATTAGATGGGACATATAGATTATTGACATTATGCTACTTTCTATGGAAAGTGATGAAAAGAGCACCCGATTCTCTGACTTTCCCATACTCACTCGAATAAGTTTTGCAACATGCGTCTTTCCACTGCCAGGTAATCCTCTCATTATAACAACAATCTGAAACACAATGGGGAAACAAAAAATCACACGGTTTCGTTTTTTTTTTTTTTTTAGAGATTTTATAGTTAACACCAGGATAGACCATATATCTGAAACAAAATCTTAATAAATATGAAAGAATAAATGCAAAGTATGTCTTTGACCTCAAAGGAATAAAGTTAGAAATAGTAAGAAAAAAACGTGGGAAACACAAAAGTATGTGGAAATTAAGCATCGAATTCCAAAATAAGTAATGAATCAGAGAAGAAATCAAAAGAAAAAAATCAGAAATATTTGGGGTAAGTAAAAATGAAGACACGACACGCCAAAATGTGTTAGGATGTAGCTAGAGCAATGCTTCATAGGCTATTTGTACCTATAAATGCCTATATTAAGACAGAAGAAAGATCTCAAATAAAACTTCACCTTCTACCATAAGATGCTGGAAAAAGAACTAAACCTATAGTAAGCAAAAGGAAAAACAGGTATTAGAGCAGAAGTTAATAGATAATAGAAAAGTAAAGAAAATCAGTGGAACCAAAATTATTCGTTGAAAAGATCAACAACATTGACAAACCTTTTGTGAGACTAAAAAAAAGAGAAGACTCAAACTGTTAGAATCAGAAATGAAAAAGTGGGCATTACTGCAAACACAGAAACAAAAAATGGTTATAAAGGAATACTATAAACAACTATATACCAATAAATTAGATAACTTAAATAAAATGAATAAGTTCCTAGAAAGACACAGACTGCTGAAACTGACTTAACAAAAACCAGACAATCTAAATAGACCTATGACAAATGAGGAGACTGAGTAACCAAAAAAAAATACTCTCACTAAAAAGTCTAGCCCCACATGGCTTCCTCCCTGAATTTCACCAAAATTTAAAGAAAAACTACCACCAACTCTAAAAAAAAAGTAAATAAAATAGAAGAGGAACAATCCCCAACTCATTTTATGAGGCCAATGTTTCAAGTTATTTATTCTGATCCCAAAACCAGATAAAGATATCACAAGAAAAGAAAATGACAGTCACCGCTTAGGACTATCCATGCAAAAATCTTAGCCAACTGATTCCAGCAACATGTAGAAAGAATTATACACCATGACCAAGTGGAATTTATCCCATGGATTAAAATTAACATCCCAAAATCAATTAATGCAATTTATCATATCAACAGAATACAAAACAAAAATCACATACAACAGAAGAAACAACAGAATAAAAACCAAAAATTTCAATTGATGCAGTAAAAGCATTCAACAAAATCCATTCTCCTTTCATGATTAAAAAAACATTCAATAAGCTAGGAAGAGAAGGGTATCCTCTCAACCTGATAAAGGGCATCTATTGAAAACCTACAGCCAACATCACACTTCATAGTGAAAGACCAATTTCTCTGTGGATCAGGAATAAGACAAGGATGTCCATCCACACGCACAACATCTATTAACACTCTACTGGAGGTTAAATAGGGTAATTTGGTAAGATAAAAAAAATAAAGGCATCAAGAAGCAAAATCTATCTGTAAGTTATATAATTTTATATGTAGAAAATCCTAAGGAATTCACTAAAACTCTACTATAAGCTTTAAAAAATGAGTTCAGCAATGCTCCATAATATTAGATCAATACACAAAAATCAACGGCATTTCTATACAAGTGAATGATCCAAAGTGGAATTAAGTCAACTATATCAATAACAACATTAAATGTGTATGGATTAAACAATCTAATTTAAGGCAGAAATTGTCAGACTGCATTAAGAAAACCCAACAAACCCATGATCCAATGATACACTGCCTATAAGAGACATACTTTGGATTAAAAAATACAGACTTTAAGTAAAAGGATAAAAAGATTTACCACATAAACAGCAACCATATGTACATACATGAGATATACACACACATATACATAATAACATATGCATACACATGACATATGCACACATGAGATATACACAATGACACATATGTACACGCATGAGATATACACACATACATAATGACAAATATGTATATACATGATATATACACATATACATATTGACATATATGCATGCGTGCATACATACATACACACATACATACATGAGATACACACACACACACACACACACACACACACACACACTGTTAAAATACCTGGCAGAAATCTCCAGTACCAGTTTATTGAAATGGAATCTAATTATTTGCAATATAAGAAGAATTTATGACTATATGTTTTGGAGATCACTGGGGAAATAAGCATAAACTAATCAAGACTCCTAATTCTCCCTCTTTTTGTTTCATATATCATGAAACCAAAATCACTTTTCCCCTATTCAAAAAGGCAATTAATTGACCTCTTATGAATCACTTTCCAAAGTTTTCAACATCTTTTTTAACCAAGCAATTGAGCTCTATAAATTCTTAAATTTTGTAGGGTAGGCAATTTATGAATTTAGAATGCTTTGAATCTGATTTACTTACTTTGTCACAGAAGAGAATTTCTGTTCAGGATATTATACAGATCTCTGATCAGTTTCTGACTTGCAGGAAAACTAGTCAATTACAGAGGACTTACTCTCTCAGGTCTGCTGTCTCGGCCAGGTGGCTTCAAAATGTCATCTACATTCTTAGATTCAGGCTTCTTCTCAACCCGGGGTGCTGGAGGTGGCTGGTGGCTTAATGAAGGGGTTGGCAGGGGCATTCGCTCTTCTGGATAAGTTCTTCGTTCTCCTAGAAGTTCAACAAAATCACATTTGTATAGTAATTATTTTAAATGTTAACTCTCTCCACTCACCCTAAGGTAAGACTCATAATGACATGAAGGCCACTTTTTTCTTTTTTTTTTGTATTGTAGTAATTATTCTACACATTAAAATCATTTCCTATGTATAGGTTCCCCATTTCTTAGATATATTTCAGGACACCAACCAACTCCACCAAATCACCAAGTATTCTTCCCCATTGTCCAGTGTGGTTGCCACTTTTAACCTTAAGTAGGGAAAGTTTAAGATCATATAAAGTGACTGAAATCAGGAAAATGAAAATATTTAGGTATGATGTCACAAACAGGATACTCTACAACTGCATTCTTGTATTAAATTTGGGAAAAAACTAAACTACACGACATAGAGAAATCATATAAACTTTGCTGGTCCCAAGTATGGTTTTTAGTCAATTTTGCTTTACAGTTTTAAAAATTAGAGGAGTCACCAGCTTAGAAGAGCTCATTCTTATAAACAGGTAAGGGGTTCTAGTTTAAATGCAATTTATAGCGGTGAAGAACTAAAAGCAACCTAAAGATCCATCAATAAGGATCTTATATTTTACCTACTCAATGGAATTTCATAGAATTATTAATGCGCTCACATATGAAAAAACATACATGGGACAGCATCAATGGGAACAAGAAGACTAAATTATATTTGTATTTTAATTACAACTTCATAAATATATGTATATGTAAAGAGAATGAGAGGATATACAAAAAATTAAAATAGTATGGTGATAGGATTATAAAGTGATTTTACTTCTATTCTCCAAAATTTCTTTAATAAGCAATTTCATTTCATTAATTTCATTCCTATTTTTGATGATAATGCTGCCGTTTCTGCAAAATTTGTAAGTGCATTTATTAGGAAAATTAAAATCCATAGCTCCACTAAAAAGCATTTCCCATTGTTTACATTTTTAATATTCTTCTATTTAATAAGGCAATAATATACCTCCAAACATGGATGGTCCTTCATAGGCTGGTCGGTCAGACTTCCGATCGTAGGATGGCCTATCAAATCCTCCTCTTCTGGAGGAGGAATGGTCTTTTTTGTCTCGATATGACTGGGTCCTAGATAGTATAATATGAAGTGCTTTAGTAAATAAAAAAAAAAAAAAAATCTGGAAATCTGTGCCTTACAATGCAGCAAGATTATCCTGTCTTCCCTGATCTGTTCTTTATGGCTAATTATTCCACATTGTCATTTATATTTTCATTTGGCTTTTCCATTTTTCCACATGCCTTGTAGACCCACATCTAAAGAGCTTACAAATTGCAAAAATAAATTGCCTGCTAGTAAAGAATCTTTACTGACAATATTATTTCCTTCCCTTTCTGGCTAGTTCCATCTCCCATTTAATTCCCAGAAATTCAGACAGGCAAAACTCAAGCCCCTGTTCCTGAAAACTGGTGCAGGACTGCTCTTCCCTTTCCAAATCATACACACATATGTATCAGATCTCAACTTTAGCTGAACTTATGTATATGTTAATCTTCACACCTGGCAAAGATATTATTCATAGCATACCTGTCATCTCGAGGTCGGCGTTCCCTGTCAAATCGATCCCGGTCATAGTCCATAACACCACGCTCCCGATCTCGGTCTCTATGTGTCTCTCGATCCCTTTTGAAATCTCGATGATCTGCCATGACATTACTTTGACGATCAAAATAAGGCTCACGGTCTCTGTCTCTATCGTAACGATCACGTTGGCCTATATGCTCTACAGAAACAATTTAGTACAAAATAAGAACTATATCCTTTTTCTGAAATAAAAGCATCTACCTCTAATTTTAGAACCAGCATAAACTGATGCTCTAAGCTCAATTTTGTGAGTCCTTTAGCTATATTAAAGCGAGGCCCAGATAATCTCACTAAAAAGAAATCATATGATAATTAGGTCCTCAAAAGTTTTAAAATACTGATCATTCTGGGACTCCTACCTGTCTCAAAAGTTGATCTTTCAGGTAGTGGATCTGGGCGTAGAGTTATTCTTTCTCCATAGGGTATCTGTTCAACTTTATTAGAGGACATATCTGGCAAACAAAATCAGGGATAAAACAAAACTTAAGAACGTGCAAACTGAAGCTAACAATTCCTTTAGAATCCCCTAGTTTCACCACCAGTGCTCACCTCTTCCATGGCCATAATCAACAGTCTGCTGCACTGGTGGTGGTTTGGACATTGGTGGCATACCCATTGGCATTGGGCCAGGTGGGGGAATGGAAGGGTGAATAGGTGGGGGTGGTAACACTGGTATAGATGGAATTGTTGGTGCCTCTGATTTAAATTCTGAATTCAATCCTTGTTCATCATTTGTATCCCAGAGGCCATAGAAAGAATCTTCATCCCAGCGTTCCTGTTCCACAGCTGAAGTCTGTGGCTTGATCATTGGTGGAGGAGGTGGAGGAGGAGGAGGAGGTGGTGGAGGTGGTGGTATTGGAATAGGTGGCCTGGTAACAGGAATAGATGATCTTGCTGGTGGAGCAGAGGGTCTTACAATGGAACCTGGTGGCTTACCCAGAGGAGGGGGTGGTCTATAGGACCCTGGAGGCTGGAAAACAGAGTAAATGGCTTAGTGGACAAACATAAAGACAAAGTTAGAGACAAACTGACTATTAACTAAGGGTAAACTTTTAGGTTATGACACTTTAAACTTTGTTAAAATAATGCCTATGTAAAATAAAGATATTGTATCTGGAGTTCTGTTACCCAGACATGTTTTAAAAAAGATAAAACATGTTTTTATTCATAGTATACAGTAAAAGCAAGAGATGCTTTTATAAACAAACTGAAACAAAAAAGTCTATAGTATTTAAATGAGAAAGACTAATAGCTCTATTATATCAAGGATACTATAAATTGATGAGAAAAACCTTAAGAGTCAAATAGGTACATGAGTAAAACACAAAAACAGAATTTATAAAAGAATTATAATTAATAAGTATGGGGGGAAAATTGCTTTCTAGTTCTCTAAAATGCATCATTAAAACTATTAAATGTACCAAAAACATTAAGTAGCTGACGCTTGCAAGACTATAGTATAGATATTACACAGTTATTTTAGAGAGTCTTTTGACTATTACAGAAATCATCAAAAATGTCATTCTTTAAAGTATCCTATTTTGGGAATTTTAAATTGCTTTTAAGAAGTTATCTAAATTCTACTTCTGAGTATTTATGGAAAGAATAGAAAGACACTAATTTGAAAATATATATGTATCTCTGTTCATTGAAGCATTATTCACAAGCAGCATTGTCCCAAGATATAGCTACAACCTAAGTACCCACAAAAGGAGGAGTGGATAGAGAAGATGTGGTATAAATACATGAGGGAATACTATTCAACTGTAAAAACAGTCTGTGACAACATGCATGGAGTCTGAGAGGGTCATGCTAAGTGAAGTCAGAAAGAGACAAATACTGCATGATTTTCATTTATATGTGGAAGGAAGCAATTGAACAAACAAAACAAAACAAACACAAACTCTTGGATTCTGTAACTGAATGGTAGTAGAGAGGAAAGAGGGTGGGAGGAAGATCAAAAAGGTAAATGGTACTGTGTATGGTGGCAGACAGAAACTAGACTTTTGGTGGTGATCATAATGCCATATACAACATAGATGTCAAGATATAACAGTGCACACTTGAAAATTAAAAAAAAAAAAAAGAATTTATCAGGTGAGCCCTGGTGGAGTAGCAGTTGAGTCTGCTGCCTCTTGGTGGGGCCCAGTTCACATACAGCCCAAGGACCCAGGTTTGCATGCCAGGGCAAGTGGGGATAACCAAAATGGACAAGTAAATACAAATAAAGATGCTCCCGCCTGCCTGCTCACCTTCATCCTGCCTACACCTTTTCTTTAAAAACAAAACAAAAAAGTTATCTAAAATAAGAACCAGATACAAAGACATTCATTAAGGGTTGTATTAGTAAGAGTGAAAAATCAGAAACAAATGTTCAACAGAAATGGAATAATTTTAATAAATTAGAAAAGCACATAGCAAGATGAAAAAATGCTTATGATTTGTGAAGGGAATAAGTAGAAACAGACATCTATAATTTAGAGCTTCTACTTTGCTAAGAGATACAAAGATAAAAGATAGGTTTTAATCTTAAGAGCTCAGTTTAGAAAGACAAGAAGATCAATGATAAAAATATGTAAGCACTCAGTAAGGCCCATACAAGATGTTACAGGGGTAACAGGTAAAGGTAACTGTCCTACGCAAGAGGAAAAGATGAGAGTAGAGCTGAATTCTAAAACAGGAATGAACTCTTTGGAAGAAGGGATAGAAAGAAGAAGAAGACAAACTAACTTTAGAGAATAAAATGTATGTGCCAAGGCATAGAAAAGTAAAAGCTGGGCACATTCAAGAATTATAAGAAGCTCTACGAGGAAGGAAAGTGAAGTGTAAAGATAAGTAGAGGTCAGGCCAGTACAAGAAGAACATAAAAGAACAAGCAAAAGAATCTAGATTTTATCCTTGTTAAAGTGGAGTTCTAAAACCAGAGTCAAACATGGTGAGATTTATGTTTTAAAATGTCAATTTGGGCCACTGCTTCCTAAAGAGCAGTGTAGTCCTAACTACAGAAGAGACTAAGAGAACTGTTTGCAGTGATAAAAATGATTTTATCTTTTGGTGTACACATCTGTCAAAACTCAAACTGTAAGCATATAATGAGTGGGCTTAACACAGGTATGCTATTGTATACAAATTATATTTTAAAATTTGATTTAAAAATATAATAAACAAAACACTCTGGAAGCAGAATGGAGATTGGATCAGAGGGGAATAAAACAGAGGGAGATGAATTAGGATTGTGGCAGAAATATTCTTAGCTAGAATTGAGGTTCTAGGGAGGCAGAGGATAAAATATCTGAATATTAAGAGGGTTAAAATAACCAAATGAGGGACAAACAAAACCAAAAACCTCAGGGAAAAATCCTAATGCAAAAGAATTGAATGAATTCCTGAAGCAACAGTCTCAATGGTGCTCACTGAAATCAGGGGAGCAATGGTTAATTAAACAAAATGAGAAGTACAACAAAGAAAATATGAGAATCATCTGACTGCATCAATGGACTCAAAGACAGGTAGAGGAAAGCACCCAAGAAGACAAGCAAAGAGATAAAAGAGATAAAAGAAATGAGATAGTGAGATAGCTTAAGGGTGTGACACCAAGAGGAACAACATCCGCACCACAAGGGTTCCAGAAGTAAAACGGGAGGTGGTAGAAATCTTATTGGAAGAAATAGTTGCTGAGATTTTCCCTAACCTGGGGAAGGAAACAGATATCTAGATCCAGCTCAAAGGTTTTAAGTGAAAAAACACATTATAATTAAAATAATAAGACTCAAGAGAATCCAATAGAATGTTTGGATAAGGACTGGTAGGACAGAGCGAAGAGGTAAGACTGACCTTCAGTTTGAGTAAGAATGTGATGGTAAGAAAAAGAATAAGCTTAATGGGAGATAATAAACTCCATTTGAATAAGCTGAGTTTAACAGGAGACACATCCACAGAGAGAAACCTTATATGCAGAAAGATGCATATAGAGGTCAAGAGGTAAGATCTGAGGAGTCAACATCATGGTGGTCATTAATGCCAACACCTACGTACAATGAGTGTTACGTGTTAGACCAAAGGAAGGGAACAATGAAAATGAAAAGAATAATCTGATGAAATGGTTCAATAGTGGCTTTTTTTCTTTCTCACTATATTGCTATACTTAGCTTTACATGGCCTGTATGTTAGCCACTGAGCCACAGGGTCTGCCAAGATTAATATTTTAAAGTTCATCTCTGGCTTCAAGGTAAACTAAGAGCTAACAAAAATAGCAACATCAGTGGAGAAATTTCACACGTCTTTAACATAAATACGCCTCTTCACTGCCTAAATTGGTCAGGATATTTGATTCCTTCTCTAGGGAGGAATAGTAGACTGAGGAGATAATGAGATGATGAACATAAACAGGTTTCACAGGGAGACCCTGTATGGCCCAGACAGAAAAATAAGACTATTTGAGCAAAAAAGATTATTAGGAAAAGTCTACAATTATATGAACACAAGGCCATAGAGTTCAGGTATTGGTGTACTTATCAAAACCAGGGGAAAAGGTGTTTTTGTTACACTTTAGACCATATTATTTATACTTGTTAACAGAAGAAATTTATACCTATTTTAATATAAAAGAACTGTCATTTCCTGGTGGCTCAGGCACTAAGCTTGTGATTGGAATGTAGACCATGGTAAGCCGAAGAAAAGCAGAACATAGCACCAGGACAGACTCCCAAAACAAAAATAAAAATGATTCCTTCTCTCTTTCCTCCTTTTCCCACCTTCCTTCTTTACATCATTTCCTCCTTCTCCCTTCCATTCTTAGGAAAAAAAGTAGAGACCATTTCATTTTCTGAGTATACATGTTCCCATACCGGATACATTCCAGGTCTTGAAGTTGTATTCTGTAATCTTGATTCCTGGGGTTGTAGATGGTCAGACATGTGTGGCTCAGATCCAAAGTCTTTCATCTTTTGAAGCTGTTCTTTCTGTTCCCTGAAAACAAAGAAATTATCATTGTACATAGGTATGTCTACTCCATTCCTAAATGACTACAGCTAGCACTGAAAAACAAAGAAAGAAGAACCATGTTCAGGTCCCACAGAGCAACTGTGGGGTAACATACTCTCTTGCCTTTATATAGAAAACTAACCTATCACCTAAGATCTACAAATAATCATAAATTATTGAAGATCTTTAAGGACAGGTTCTACAATCTGCCCCAGCAGCCTACTGTAATTTCTCATCTATTTGTCAATGTTGTTCTTTCATACAACCGAAAGTTAAATATTTTGTTGCTGTTCTTCAATACTCTTCAGATCATTGGTTGAAAAATGATAGCTCATGGGTCAAATATGGCCTAGAAAGGTGTTTTTTTTGTTTTTAACTTGGCTTTCACATCAGTTTAAAAAAATCTGAATTAGTTGTCTTTATATGCAAAGCAAAATATTTCATGCATAGATTCAAATTTTGAAGAGATCTGGTACACTGAGCTTACATCCCCATACGCCGACTATCAGTTGAGTGGATTGGTAGATGCCCACTTTAGCCAAAGATGGTTACCACGATCCCCACCACACTCCGTATGAGTTAGACCTGGCCAACTCTCACTAATTTTTGTTATCTGCCTGGTTCTTGTGGACATTTTAGTTTATGGCACTGCTGTACACGGTGAGTACAAATGTCAGTCTATACCTTTGAAAGCAACAATTCATATTCCTAAAGAGCAATTATCTAACTCTACAAGTTTTTCCTCTAAATTTCTGGTCAAATTCCCCTTACTGTTCCTTAAAATGCCTACCTTCAATACATGTAACATCTATAACAATCTCTTCTTTACAATTTTACAAGATTGGAAAACACCTTTTTTCTCCCTACATTTTATAAAGTATAGTGACCGAAATGGACACAACAGAAGGATCAAGTATATAAAAAGAGTACTTTCTGCTTCATGTAAATCTTAATATGAGTGTATACCAACACAACATAGCTTCCTTGTGATTCAACTATGGTCATTCTTATGCATCACTTCACATATTTTGTTAAAAATGTTTACACTGCTAGAAAGAGCTTGGGGGGGAAAGATTAAGAAAAAGCTTTTACTCAGCATTTTTATGCAAAGTAATAATGGATGAAAAGGAAATTTTTTAAAGGAAAGAAACCTTGGCAGCTTAGCAACACCAATCAACTTGGTGCTCGCCATAAGCAAAAGAGATTTTAGAGTTTGACAGACTGGGTTCAAATTCTGAATTTGCCACCTATTAGCCAAGCGGACTTAATCTGAGTCTTACAGTCATTTGTGAAGTGAAGAATAATACTATTATATTATCAGGACTTTGAGATATAACAATTTGAGAGAGAGGATTGAAATAATATATACTAAATGATTAGCATAGTGTCCAGCACACAGCAGGCGTTAAAATTAAAGGTGTCTAATTTAAACATGAATAGTGCCATAGTTAAATGTTCTATGGCATGCTTTCCATGTCTTCATGAGTAATCTGGAAAAAATTCAAACCTTTTAGAGAATACCTTCTACAGACCACAAAAATCTATTTTTGTTGCCTGAGGCAAGCATCTGATCTTTCATCTTTACCGTTAGGTATTTCTCCTCATCATACTTCTCTAGTCATTAAGCTTCGGGTTATCATTTCAACTGGCGTAATCCAAATATGTATACCAAAATTGAAATGCGAAGGAAACACAACACACTGGAATATTTCAAAACGTATTCATTTATTTTTCTCAATACATCACTAACTCCTAAGAAATTGTTAAAAAAGCTAGCAGTCTGTCATTGATGCCTAGATTCCTATGTCAGGGTATAGTGGATATAAGGACTAAGTGAATTAATATACACAAAGCACTTAGTACAGTTCCTAGAACACAGTGAGCATGCAATAAATGTCAGCTTTTGTTGTTATTGCTACGACATGGGGAACATATTAAACAGATATTTATAGTTGACTGCAAGTCAAGAAATCCAAATTCTATTCTCCATCTTGCAAATACTTAATTATATAGACGTAACATCCTCAAGCAGAGATATCTGTTTCTATGGTGAAAGTTACAATGAAAGATAAAAATCCCCCACCCCCAACAAAAAGTATCACTGGTTAGACAAATCTGAGGACACTTCGAGGTTAATCATTCTTAACTTCAACAGAGAAAATTATAAATCCTGAGAGAACTTTCCAAAGTTATATCAAAAATTAGTGAGGTCTCTCAAACTTAATGCCAAAAAACAAACTGTCTCCTGGAAGGAAAACAAAACAAAACAAAAAGAATGTTACATATAAGCTCTGTGAAATCCAGAGCACAGGAAAGCTGAAGTTTGACACTTGAAGCCGGCACAGGCATGGCATGGCAGCAAAACTATAAAAGTCAAGAATGGTTATCAGTTTTCACATTTCAGCACAAACTTTCTCACTGGCACAGTTCCTAAATACCCACCCCTTGCCCAAAAAACAGCACTGAGTTCGGAAATAAAGTATGTGATAGATCTTGAGGTAAAATGATTCCATTCAAATATGTCACATCACTTTAACAAGAGTAGTCTAAATATGGTTTTGACTAAAAGAAATGATCTTAAGTTGTAAACTTACCGAAGCATTTTCAGTTCTTGTGCAGCTTTCAAAATGATTTCGTGCTGCCTTTGACTGAGAACCATTACCCCTCCAAGGCCTTGATCAGAGTCTAAGTTTGCATCGGACCCCATCATTTCAGAAGAATGATGTGAGGAAGGCATATGTTCCGTCCTGGGGGAATGTCTATCCACATCAGATGGGTACCATCTGTCTGACAACCGTTCTCTTTCCCAGTCCATTCTGTCAGGCATATAATCTCGCTTTTCCCGCCACGTATCTCCTCTTTCTGGATATTCTCGAATCCTCAACTCACCCCTATCACGGAAATCTCGATCATACCCATGGTCTCGATTTCTTTCTTCTCTCCATCTATCATCCCGATATCTATCCAAAGGTGGAAGAGGTGGAAGGGCTGGTAAAGGTGGAAGAGGTGGAATATCCCGTTCATGAAACTGTGATTCTTGTTCATCCAGCGGTCTCCCATAATCTCTGTCCCACTCATTATCCAAATTTCTATCATACATATCCATGGGTCTTCCAGTCCGATCCACATCCCTATCCAAGTCCCTGTCCATTTCCCTGTTGTAGTCATCATCCATCTCCTGATCTCTCTCCCAATCATCCCACCAAGGGCCTCGTCTATCTCCATCATGAGACCGGGATGGTGGTGCTGAGAACCTGTCCTCTCTATTATATGGATCTTGTGTATCATCTTGATAGTCACGTTCACACTCTCTCCAGTATCTCTCTCTATCCCAGTCATCAAGTCTTTCTCGTTCCATTGGAGCATTTCTACCTTCTAGTGGGAATTCTTCATGCCCTCTCTCTTCTCCATGGTTCCATGGAGCCCTAGGTGGCTCATCTCGGTGATATGGATACATTTTTTCCCCACCATCTCCTGGTTCTGGTCTAAATGGACCTCTGTCACGACCAAAATCTGGTCTTCCCAGTCCCCTTTCCCGACTGCCAGGCCCTCGAGGCGGGACCCTCTCCCTGCTCCCAGCTCTTCGTGGTGGTATTCTCTCCCTACTCCCAGCCCTTCGAGGGGGTCCTCTCTCTTGACTGCCAGCCCTCCGAGGAGGTGGGCCCCCTTCTCGGCTGCCAGCTCTACTCCTGTCCTGGTTGCCTTGCAGACCACCTGGCACTTTGTCCCGACTGCTTCCTGGTCTCACCAACCCCCTGTCCCGGCTGCCTTCTCCTCTGCTCATCTTCTCTCGACTGTCTTCTCTTCTACCCATCATCTTATCATGAAAATCTTCTTGCTTAACCAAGCCTGGACCACGACTGATTGCTTGGCCTCGACCTCTATTTACTAGTCCTTTCTCCCTTGCGTCTTCCATTCTGCTTTGCCCAGGACCTCTGTAAGATGAGTTGCTGCCTCGACTGCCATCTAACCTGTTACCTGGCTGAGGGAGCCCTTTATCCTGGTGATTTTCTGAATGGGACAGACCAATACCCAAAGGCTTAAAATCATTATCTGCAGTTAATGATGACATTGCTATTGCTGCTCCTCCCTCCACCCCTGTTTGTGTGGAAAAAGGAGATTGAGTAGGTACAGGTTTATTTGCAAGGGGTACAGTCTGAGAAACAGCTTGGGCTTTGTCCATCTGAGTCTCCATACTTTGAGAATTCTGGTCCCAAGCAGAAGGCTCTATGGGCCCTTCTGAAACTTCGCTTTTAGGTGGCTCTGGTTGAGAGTCGCTTAGATTCTCATGTGATTGAGCCGCCTTGGCATCCTTTACATCTGCAGCAATGGGAAATGCAGCTGATTGCATTTTAAAATTCTTCTGCTGGTTACTACTGGTGTCTGCTAATGGTTCTTTGTTTCCTGAAAGAGGTTCTGCTTGTGACTTAGGTTGCTGCTGATGCTGCTGTCCAAAAGCTGGTTTGGGGCCTTTCCAGTGTGGTCCACTCTGCCGAGGACTTACAGATGTATTGGGGGTAATATAAAACTGAGATGCTGGCCCCCGGGGAATCACTCCCCATTTGCTTTTAGTACCCTCTGCTGGGTGACCTTCATATCTGGGTCTTGGCCCATCGGGGCGATTTCCTTCATAACGAGGCCCTTTGGGTCTCGGTCCTTCACACCTTGACCCTATATCCTCAAATCTTCGAGGACCATCAAATCTACAAGTAAAACAAAAGATATTACTCAAGACAGTAAAACAGGAAAAATAAATTCTCCGTGTAAGAATATTTAAGGCACTCTTGCCTTAGAATCTCTACAGCAATGATTCTTTCAGTCACTAAACAAGTCCTGCATCATCCATATCTTAGAACCAAGATGGCAGTGCTCAGATGGTCTTAGGACAGACTTTGGAAATCATTTCAGCATTACTTGACACATCTCCTAATGTGTGACTGACAAGTCATGGATATATTGAATCATTAAAAAGCAATAATAAGTATTGTGCTTTGGAAGACAGAAAAGTCCACTCATTTTAAATGAGAAAACAAGCAAAAAAATTTCAACAGATTTCGTAGCTAACGCTGAGAGTACTTTCAGAATTAAAATGTATCTAAAAACTCTATATGAAACCATAAAGAAAATATAGGTGATTATAAATATTATTGGAACTAGCATTACTTGTCAGTTATTCACTAACTGACAAAAGTTTATAAAAAACGGCAGGGAGTTACATCTTGAGAACATATCCTGATGTTTTTTAAAGTCCGGACAGCGATGTTTTTGCTATGGTCCCATTCACTCATTCAGTAATATTTAGTGCATATTTCTGTCAGGTACCACACTACATGCAAGGGATACATGAATAAAGTATCATTTTCTCCCTCAAAGGGTTTAAAATCAGGAGAAAGAATTTAAGTATGAATAAATGCCCAGAGGTGTGATGATTAAATTCTATCCGCATATAAAGACAACAGAGGAGAAACTGGTCATTCTACCAGGGTGAGGGGGGTACAGTCCAATGAAGATTTTATACCAAAAAAAAGTCCTTAAATTAAGCTTGAAAGACAAATTCTCTGAGATCAAGTAGGTCAGTGGTGTACTGGAAATGAGGGAAGTGGTTGGTAAGGACATCTCAGACTTGGGAAGTATTATGAGGAAAGACGAAGAAACACATACCAGCGAAGCGAGTTTGGAAGTGCAAAGAGTTTAGCATGGCTGAAGCCAGGAGGAGATCAAGTCCGACAGAGCTGAGAAAGGAGGAAAGTGGAAAGTTGCACACTAGGTGAGGCAAAGACACAGGAAAGGGCACCCTCCAGCAGACCTTGTGTGCCTCGGGTGGCAGAGACTGCTGGTGCTGCTCCAGTACCCATTCCCCCTCTTTCTACTGTAATGGAGCCCCCTCCACTGCTAGTTGAACGCAAGACTCTCCTTTCAAATTCCCTGGCAGTTAGACTTACAGCTATGTTCTGACCAATGGGCTGAGAGTGAAAATGATTTACATATCCTCCTGGGATCTACCTTTAAATGAACATCCTCCTCTTTACCACTTGCTATTTCATGCTGGCTCTGACAGCTGGCAGAGCATCTTGGGCCACACAGATAATGCCAACATTCTAAGGGGGATGGGGTGGTGCAGTAGCAAATCAGAAGGAACTCAGATTCTTGACACCACAGAGCCATCATTTAAGTCCTGAGAGGAAAATAAACTTCTCTTTTGTTAAAACCCTGTGACTGTGGATCTGTGTGACAATGGATGAATTAATTCTGCTGGCAAAGTAGGCTGAAAGTCTCAAAATTCTTATATTGGAGAATCCCCTAGCACTAGTAGACAGTACTTTGTTCTATCACCTAAAATAAAGCTTAAAGACTGGTAAGCCTCCCACATGTACACAGAGTTCTTAATCAGCTTGTCAGTGTCTCACTCTTCAGTATAAATGGATAACCAAGGGTCATTAGATAGTTAATGAATGTTTCCTTTCTCAATAAAAGAGACCAAAGATAAATAAGACATGAATCTGGAGAAAACAGAGATAATCCCCCCAATGCCTCCCAAAACTTTCATATTAGTATCTTCAGAGAGTCTTAAAAAGATATTGTACACATAAATCAAGGATATTTTCTGCTATATATATATATATATATATATATATATAAAAGATGAGAACAAGAAATGTAGAAAGATTTAATTTTCAAAATAAAAAAAGGTAACGAAAAAAATTATAAAGTAGCTCAGAAAATACAACAAAGAGAAAAGAGGAGACAAATATAGTCAATCCAATAGGTCTAAAACCCAACTAGTGAGGAGTTCCAGAATGAGAAAAACAGAGAATAAGACAAATGAAGAAATAGCACAGAGAAATTTCCCAGAATTAAGAGATTAACTTCCAGAAAGAAAGGGCTCAGCTCACTAAACACATGCTCAGGTACAGTTAATTAAACTAACAAACAAAAAACACTAAAATTTTAGAATACCAGGAATTAAAAAACAGCTTCTGACAGTAAAGAGTTGTCATCTAAAAGAAAAAAGAATCAAAATGACAGAACAGCTACACTAGGTGACAGAAGAAAACAGAGCAATAATCCTAAAACCTTAAGGAATAATTGCATTCAACTTCAAATTCTATATCCAAATTATTAATCAAGTATGAGATTAGAATAAAGACACTTTTAGACATGCAAGAACTCACAACATTTACCTCCAACTCACAATTTCACAGTAAGTTATTGGAGCACGTACGCAGGGAAAAGGAGCCACCAAACCACAGGCAGGAGGCAATGAGATTCAATAAACAGTATATCCAGCCTAGGAGGATACTCAAGGGAAACGCTGGACTAACAGCATATGACAGATTTGAGAGAAGCCAAGCAGCTAACAAACTCAGGCAAAAGCAAGAGAGAGGATGCATGCATTCTGGGAGAGATCTCCTCAAGAGCAAAAGACAGTGTGCTTTGGGGATTGAGGATAGAGGATTTTTTAAAAGAATTTGCAAGAAAACTAGAAATTTTAGAAATAAAGTGTATTACACTAATAAAAATGCAATCATAGTATACTGCTTACCTCTATAATTAACAATACTGTTTACTGACTTATCTATGTAGCTCGGGTGGAGTTAGAAAGCAGCAAAAGAACTAAACTTTATTAAAACAGAAAATATATAATATCTTAACTGTGTAAGTCAAGAAAGTACCAGCATATTTTGTAATGATATAAAGCAAATACCAAAAGAGCTATGGAATTAAGAGAGGTCATTAGGAAACACTTCTATTGTGGCTTGGGACAGTAAGTGGCTCTTTTTCTAGATTTAAAAAAATATATGTGCATGTTTCACTTTGGTGAAACGTAAAATATATTTCTTTAAAGGGCACAGAAAGAGGATTAACTCTAACCAGTAGAATGGCTTCTGAGAAGAGTTGAAAATAGATGAGGATCGTTAGGGAAAGTAAAAGTAAAGGCAGGAAGGGAGATATTTAGTGAGCCTGAGAGCCTTGATTTTTCTCTGTGAGAGAGGAACCTAAATTAAAGATATAACGTGACATAAAAATGTTTGTGAGACAGAGAAAGCAGCACTCCTATGGAAAGAAGTGAAGCTTTGGCACAGCTAATGTAGGGTAAAGGAAACAGGAGCTGACCAGAAACTTGTCAAAGACAGTATCACAATGCTCTGACTGGAGACCACATATCTACGAGAGAGAAAAAAGTACAGTTTCAGGACTTGTGTTTTTTCTCTGGAAGCTGTGTGTATTAATTCAAAGTACCTGGAATAACATTTTAGGCAAATTAAAGTTGCAGGTAAGTGAACCTTTGTGAGAGAGGTGGCTAAGATGGCTAAGATGCAGGTCATGTAAAGGCTAAGCACCCAGGCTCAAGACCCAGGATAGGGGAGGAAGAAACCAAAAAAGTATTGTGTAAAATCATCTGCTTTGTGTTCAACTTGGCAATTACGGGTTCATCTAAGAGAAGACTACCCTCCACACTGTACAAGAGTCCATAAGAAATCTTATCAACATGTTATCTTGTATTATAATCAAATTCTGTGTATGTATGAACTGCCTTCCTAACTAAATTGTGAGCCTCGAGAATTTTATCCATAACTGAGACTTCTGGCGTAAACAATACTTCTTGAACACCTACAAACTGTTCAGTACTCTATAATGCTGGAAACAGAAATACCTGACATCTCAAGGAGTTCAGACTTCATTGACAGGGTGAGACAAGTAAATCAACAATGAGGAGAGGCAGGCCCTGGTCGGCCACCACGGATGGAGCAGAGTTCCTGTACATCCTAAGGACCCAGGTTCACATCCTGGGTCAAGGAAAAACCAATGTGAACAACTAACCAAAAAAACAAAATGCTTCTTCCTCCTCTCTCTTCCTGCCTGCCTGACGACTGGTCTTCATTTCTGCCTACACCTTTCCTTTAGAAAAAATTAAATAAGACAGAAATTGATAAATACCAGACATACTGATCTTGCTCACCAAGGTATCTCCAGTGTCTCACTCACAAAGAACTTTAACATATCAAATATTTAAATGCCACCGCTGGGGCAGGAAAACTAGGAATTAGCAAAGCAAAAACTGATAGGAAAGGAATTCCAAAGAGAAGAGTGTGTATAAAGGTCAGAGGAAGCAGGAGTCATTAAAAGGTGTGCAGATAAGGAGGAAAAGATCTGTGTAAGGTTATAAAAAGGTAAACTTATTACTGCATAGCCTTACATTGTATATTACATCTATATAATATGCAGTATCCATGATAGGGTAGAGGCTGTTGCCTTTAGACTAGGGTCATTATTTTACTTTTATTCTGGGGGCGGGGGTCCAAAAAATGTTAAACCAAGATTTACTTGCAACACTACATACAAGTGATATTTATCAAGGATGAATTCAAGGATGTTATACAATGCTACATTATCAAAAACTTTATGATTTATAAAAGCCTTTAGGCCTTCAGAATATATAAAAATGTGCTTATACTAAAATATATACCAAAAATAAACCACCTTTATATAATACAATGAAATACTCTGAAAACATGCATTTGAAATTAAGCACAAACAGTAATATTCATTAAATACAATCACAGAAAAATGTATGCACACTTTGTACATTGGTTAGATGAAAAGGAAAACAAATATTTGGTGTTTCACTATTCAGAAAATTTTCTTTAATACAGTTAAGTATTTCATAAACCTCTGAAAAATAAAAACCCAAAACAAGGTATGAAACCATTAGAACTATGTATGAAAATTTCAATCTATAAAATGGTATAATGTTTTATAAATATTAGTTCAATACAAAAAATTCAAAATTTGATATAAGATCTCCCCATTTGACATAAAAACTTAAAATATAGGCAAAAATAAAAATACTCTTAAACAAGATAATGATTGACAGCACAATGTTTACATAATATATTATAAGCAGCAGACCACAGGAATCACAAGTATTAAATTCTGGAATAAAATTCCTGCCCTTTTTAGTTTTCATGTAAAATATGCCTATTTTCCTACTATTATAATCAAGTTTATAAAATAAAAATTCCCAAAGAGAAGTAACCATTATAAACAGAAACAAACATGACAAATAGAAGAATAAAGAAAAAACACCACTACTCACAGTCCCTTGCTAATGCTATTAAGACAACTATTGAATGGAAGAGGTCGAGTCTAAAAACCAATCAAAAAGAAGGTGCAAGCAATCAAAAGCCATGGCATATTATAAGGATGTCAGTTTTTACTCAAAACGGTAAATGGGTTCTATGCGATTCTCATCAAAATTCCAGCAAGCTTCTGAAAACTGACAAGCTGACTTTAAACTTTACATGGGAAATAAGAAGAAACAAAAACAGTCAAGCCAGGTGCACTCTGGTGGCCTAGTGGATCAAGCCACTGGAGTGGTCCACATACATCTCAAGGACCTGGGTTTGAATCCCAGGGCTGGGAACAACCAGGATGAGCAGTTAAGTGTTTCTTCCTCTTCTCTCTTCCTGCCAGTTTACCCACCTTCATTACTATCTGCCCCACCCTTAAAAAAAAAAAAAAAAAAAAAGTCAAGCCAATGCAGATCAGGGGTCAGAAAACTATCACTCACAGACCAACTCTAGTTAAGAGGGCTTTTTTTTTTTTTTTTTTTACATTTTTAAGGTGTTAAAAACAAAAACAAAAATATTTGACTTATGAAACAGCATACAAAACCTAAAAAATTTATCCTTCACAGGAAAAGGTTTGACAATCGCTAATCTAACAGAATTGGACAACATACACTAACAGGTATAAAATTGATTATGAAACTACAGTAATGAACAACAGTGCACAGAGAGATAAACCGAAGAACTAGAGAAGTCCAGAAACAAATCCACACATATAGTCACTTGAGTTATAACGGAGACACTCCAAAGTAGCAGGGAAAGGATGATTTTTTCAATAAATAGTGCTGGGATCAACTCAATAGTCATACAGAAAATAATGACCTTTTACCATTACCTCATAACATACATTACACAGATTCAATTCTATATGAGTTCTTATTTAAAAATAAAAGATAAGTGTACCTGGGCGGCTTAATGGTTAAGTCTATCTGACACAGTCCACACAAATTCCAAGGACCCAGGCTCACGTGGGTTGGGGGAAGGGAGCAACATGAGGGAGCAACCAAGACGAATAACTAAATTTAAAAAAAATGCTTCTTCCTCCTCTCTCTCCCTGCTTGTCTATCTCCGCTCACCTTCAATCTTACATGCACTTTTCCTTAAAAAAAAAAAAAAAAAGAATCGAAAGGTGTAACAGTAAGAGAATATGAAATAGGATAATGTATTTATGGCCTGAAGTAAAGAAAGATTTCTTAAACAGGACACAAAAGAGCATTAATCCAGTCATAAGGAAAAGATTAATAAACTGGACCACTAAATTATAATCAACGACTTCTATTAATCAAAAGACACCATTAACCCTTGAGTTTCTTTAGGGTTCACTGAATCCTATGATAGATTTTGAGTTTGATTCTTAAAAAAACAGTTGTATTTGTAAGGATTGATGTATTTCCTGACTTTTTCTTACAGGTCTTCCTCAAAACTGAGAAGATTTTTTTTTTTTTAAATAATAGAATGAAATTTACTTTATCTGGCAATTAAAAAGGGTCCACCGGATTCTTTCAAAAAGCTAAGATACACTGTGGGATCTTAAGTGGGTTTTTTCCCATAACTCGAAATACTTTGTGATGTACATATTTTAGAATTCATTAATACTTATCATTAATTATCAGTTATCCCCACCAACTATGTGAAAAAAGATTAAAATAAAACAGAAATATTATACAATTGCCTAAAAGAGAGAAGCAAACATGAAATAAACTGTCACTCCCCACCATCCCCGTTCCCCTGTAAAGGTCAAAATATTACAGTTTGCTTATAGTCTTCACTGAACACAACTGAGATCAGAATTTTTCATTTCCTGACTATAATGACAAAGAGAAAAAACTGACAGAAGTTATATCAAAATTATTAGATGAATCAAGAGATAAATGCAAAGAGAGAGCAATACTCTTAAGCTCTAGTACAAATGTCAAATTGATCATATAAGTGAAATCTCCAACTATGAGTCCTTACGTAACAATTTCCTAGATGAGTGTTCTCAAACTCAAGATATGAAGAGCGGACAATACATTCCTAAGGATATGTGGTATTGTCATCTACTTAGCTATAAAATATGAAGGCTTCATCATATACTATTCTGTGGTAAGAACCTGGGCCATTCCACTCTGTTAAAAGAATACACTGCAGAATAATTTCACCTTTCAAGGCGTTTGTGTGTCAAAATTTGATGATATGGCATGCCCTGGTGAAGTAGAGGTTAGGTCAGCCACCTCCAGAGGAGTGCAGTCCACACACATCCCAAGGACTTGGGATTCACATCCCAGGTCTGAGGGAAACAATCAATATGAAATAAATAAAATAAAATAAAATCCTTCTTCCTACTCTCTTTTTCCTGCCTGCTTGCTTACTCGCCTTCATTTATGCCTGCACCTTTCCTTAAAAAAATAAAAAAATAAAACAAAAACACTACCAATATAAAAGAATTTTACTTTTCAAAATTTTATGAGATTTTTTGATAAGTTGCCTTTCATTTTCCTTTATTCTTAATTCTGTAAATTACTTAAAAAATAACTTTAAAATTAGTCATACCCTTGTGGTTCAGACAGCAGAGACCCTGGTGTGTCAGTTACCTGCACCCCAGGGACCCTATCCTACAGATCACCAGGGTAAGTCTCTCCTTTAAAATTTAAAAAATAAAAGAGGGTTCACTGGATCTAGAGGGTAAATATAAAGAATACTTTTCTAGTATAATTAAGGTTAAGAAAGAAAAAAATGCTGCGGGTAAGAAATAGTCAAGACAATCTAGGTATGTGATAAAGAATGGAAACCTGGCACATATGAGGAGTCCCTACAAATCAATAAGAAAAAAGCATAACCCAATAGAGGGAAAGCAAATTATTATAGAAATTAAAACCATATCACAGTCTCACTAAACATCCAGCAAAACTGCTAAACTTTAGAAGTTTAACAATACTCAGTGTTGATGAGGATGCAAAAAAACAAACAAGAAACGCCCCAAAGCAACAAATATTGCTAGTGAAAGTGTAAACTAAAAAACATTTTGCAAAACTTTGAAAAACTGTTTGACAGTATCTTTCAAAGCAGAACATAAACATAACCTATGATCAAGTAATGCTAATCCCTGGAATATATCCAAACAAAATTACACACACACACACACACACACAAGTACATCTAAAGGGACAGCACCAAAAGACAGCACAACACAGCAGTATTTTTCAAAATAACCAAAAAATTTAAATGACCATCAACATTAGAATAAACAAATTATAATATATATACAAATATAAAATGTGTAAAAAGCCAGTACAGTGGTTCTCTCTGGGGTGAGGGAACATGGGAAGGGGCATGAGAAGGACCTCTAGAATAACAGTAATTATTATCTTTTGAGCTGAGTAGTGATAATATGAGCATGTCTACTTGATGAAAAAGAAGCTATACCTTTACAATTGTGCATTTTTCTGTATGTTGCCTTTTAATAAGAAAATTAATGAAAAACAACAGTTCTGGAAAATCAGCATCCACTGACATGGCAGTTTACTGGGTCAGTGGCAGTCTTCTAGAAGATTTAATGACCCAATGATATATACAAACACAGTTTCAAAACAGCAGCCCTAGACGCTTAACTATGTGGTGTGCGACATACACATGATGAAGTCATGTGACTTTCTTTGGAAACCTTCACAGTTTTTAGGAAACAGCCTAAATCTGATTTTTGTAAAAACTCAAAGTATTAAAGAACTTAATTTTAATAATGTGTCATTGGTTATATCATTTATGTTCTCAAGAATTGTTTTTCTACTCAGTTTTAAATAAAACAGAAACTAAAAACCAAAGCAGAGTGACTTATCAAGCACTTCAGTTAAGTGTTTATAGAAAACTCTAAATTCAACTAATAAAGCAAATTCACAAGTTTCCGTAATAGTGTGAATTATTCTAACCTCAATCTTTTTCACTCATTAACCAAGTTTTTTTGTTTGTCTGTTTTTTAACTCAACACACAGGATCAAAAAGAACTAAGCCTGGGCAACAGTCACAAACTAGACTTAAATGAGTTCAGTAAGAGTAGATTAGAAAGTGTTTTAAAGCAAGGTTGATAAAGTGATAGGATACAATTCAAGGACAAGAAAAGCCATCCTTATCAAAGTTGCAGGTGAACAGCTAGCTGTAGATCTCAGATATAAAAACAGTGTAATCAACATTCATGGAGATTTCAGTAGACTAGAATGACTGCCCAAATCTAACGGGATGAAAAGTAAAGGCAAAAGTCTTAGCAAAAGAAACAAAACAAAACAAACCTGCACATATTCTGAAGGAGAGAGACTTGGCTTAAATGCAGCTAATGTGAAAAAGACCTGGAAAGTCAAGCTGATGCTCAGCTCACATGTGCCAACACTTGAGAGTGCTGACACACACAGAGCATCTGTTCAGGTATCTAAATACACCATTTACTGTCATGTTGTATTAATAGGGCTATGGTCTTCAGCATCTAAAGTAAATGTTCTCTCTGAACGAGACTGACAAACCCAGAAGTTCTTCAAAGGTCAGAGAGCAACATAGCTGGAGAAGGCGAGAACCAACATTAGTGTGAACAGAAAAGAAATCAGTTTATGTGACAGCAGGGCTGAGTGGAGGAGACCAAACGGTGGTGTTTTAACAGCAGAGACACACTGGGGAAGAGGGCTAGCATAATCCACTCTGGTGTACCACAGACACATCTAGAATCAATAGGTAGATGTTACAGCAATGCATTCAGCATCCAAGAAACAAACCTTCTAGAAAATTGTCAACACCTTATAAGGCAGTGCTCTTAAGGCCAATATTCAAGAAGAGCCCATCAAGTGTTTGTCACAGGAAGTAAGGGATTTAAGTGTTTTGGAAGACCTTAGATTCTAATCCCATCTCAACAATTTACTAGCAATGTCAGGGGCAATTTACTTATAATCTCTCCAAGTCTCAGCATCCCTTACTTATTTTCTCAGGTGATCCCTAAGAGGAATAAATAAGGTAAGAGGTGCAAGACCCAGAATGACAAACTAAAATGAAATACAAAAGTGAACTGCTGTAGAGAGGATAATGTTCTTAGATAATGGCTAAGATTCTAATACTGAAATTTAACTACCTTTGAGGCAAGAAAAGACTTAATATAGGCCCTAAATTTACAAAGTCAAGATTTGGACGCCAAAAGAGAGAAAACTTTAATATGACAGAAAAGAAGGAACAGGACACCTGTTTCAGGAGGTGTATTTCTTGGCGCATGCTAGTGGCCTAGTGGGTTAATCCACTGAGGCACAGTCCACATATATCCCAAGGTCCCCAGTTCAAGATCCAGGGACTGGAGGAAACACCCAAGATGAACAGCTAAATAAAATAAAGTGCTTCTTCCTCCTCTCTCTTCCTGCCTGCCTGCTTGCCTTCATTCCTGCCTGCACCTTTCCTTTTTTTTTAAAAAAGAGCACTTTTTTGAAAGAAATTAGTCACCAGATCTAAATGACAACGATCAATTTAGGAAATAGGTAGAAATTCAAATCAAGAAAACACACATGCCAAATAAAGACTCTAAGCATATTTTAACGACTAACACTATAAGTATCATTAAATCACAGCACTGCACAGTGTTTAACTAGTGCTGTTGCTCTGGGGACCATGTGAACTCAGCCCTACTAGGTATGAACTCCACCTTTACTCTCCCAGTTACATGATTTTGAGCACCTTGTTCTCAGCCTGTTTTTAAAGGATAATCATAGGGTACGAACCTGCCTACTACACAGGCTATTGAGATGTCTGAGAAAATGATGTGCAGCTTCTGACAAAGCTACTGATCAGAAGAATTCATGTGAATTACCTCTAACATTTTCTCAGTTTTGATTATGGATGGAGTTTTAAACCAAACTATTTTCAAAATTATAAACTTTGGGAACAAAGAAAAGATATTTCAAATGCTGAAGTTAAGTTTAAATTTAAAAGGATACAGATCCATTGACAATGAGATGGAAAACAACCAATCTATTGACAAGTGGAAAAGCAAGTCACAAGACAACACATCAGTATCCTATTTTTATGACATTTAAAAAAAATTATCTCCAGATGATGGCTTACCTCTTTAATTTTTCTGTACTACATACATTTTGCATGATGAGTATCTTTTCTACAATTTCCAATTGGAAAAAAAATCTGATTGAAAATGTTTTGCTACTAGAAAATTACCAATCAAGTCAACTTGGGGAGAAAAATTTACAAACTTGGAAAAATGAATTTACAACTTAAAAGGTAAAAGAAAAAATGAGAAATTACAGGCAAATTGTGCGTGTGGTTTTCTAAACAAAAATGTGATTCAGAAAAAAGAAAACTATTTTCCAACTGAAGAAAATACAGACTATAAGCTCCATGGTGGTAAGAATTCTATTTGATTATTTTTTACTGCTGTAAGCAGAGGGCGAATTTAATAAACATTTGCTATACAAATGGATAAAATAAAAGTTCTTTAGCCTTACGCAAAATTTAACTTCCTTATTTCACTGGAATAACTGCTTATTCATCTTTACCTTCAAAAGTTAGCATACTATCTAAGAAAGAGAAGTTTAACAATTCAGCTACTTGTCAAGTAAACAAAAAGCAAAAGAAATACATTTAATAACTCACTCTTAAAGTTGTAAAGTCAGTAAAAAATTGGACATTAAAACACTACATACATTCTTGGCTATAATCTCTACATACAGGATAAAACCAGTGACACTAAAGAAATGGAGGTATGTTACCACTTCTAGATTTTATTATGTCATGTCTAGAAAGTGAACAATAGTAACAAAATTCATTGTAAACATATATAAAAGCAACATATATAAAAGCATAATGAGAATACAAAAATTAAATAAATGAAGCATTTTATAGTCTCAAAGCTGACTCAGTCCAAATCAATGAGAGAGCCAAACCAAACCAAAAATATAAGGCAGACCTACCTTGGGCCTCTTGGACCTTCCAAGTAACTGCTTCTAGGAGGATCTGGAAGCAGTCCACCCGACCTCACTGGCATGTCCTTCACCATAGTGATTGGCTGAGATGGAGAAGCTGAAGATTCCCCAAGTCCTTGCTCGGATGAGAATGAACTGTATGGCAGAGAAGACTTGCTCAGAGGACCTTTAGAATTCACTTGATCTGGTGGGCCAACAACTGATTGCAGTGGAGGATGGTAAGTTGATGGTGGGGCTGAACCAAAAGACACAGGAGTAGGAAGCAGTGCTGGTCTAGGTTTATCTGGAACTTGTGAGTTCTGAGAACCGGAGGCTGGTGGAACTGGGGCTGTTGTTAACGGAGGAGGCAAACCCTGTGGAACCCCAGGGGGAGGTATTCCTGGGGGAGGTGTGGCTGATGACAGTGGTGGAAGGGGCATGACAGGTGGAGGTGCTGTTGAAGAGAGAGATGGCGGGGGGAGAACTGGTGGTGGCCCTGCAGAAGAGAGGGGAGGAAGAGGGAGAACTGGTGGTGGCCCTGTCGAAGAAAGAGATGGAGGCATCACAGGTGGGGGCACAGATGCTGGTAGAGAAGGTGGCATCACAGGTGGGGGCATGCCAGGTGGTGGCACTGAAGTAGGTAGGGCAGGGGGCATCACCGGTGGTGGCAGTGATGGAGGCAATACCGGAGGGGGCATTGTTGGTAGTGGTGGAGGCATCTGAGAATAGGGAACAAAAGGAGGTGGCATTGATATGTTCCCCATATACTGGTTCTTCATGTTCTGAAATGAATTAACTTTCTCTTGGAGATAGTTCTGAGTGGCTTTCATATGTCCCTGCCATGTCTTCCACTGCTTCTCATATTCTTGAAGCTGATCTTTATGAGGATAAGAATGGAGCTGTTCTTCCCACAGCTGAAACTCTCGCTCCCACTCCTGGCAGAGATGTTGAAACTGTTGCTGCTGCATCTCATAATGCCGCAGCTGCATGTCTACAGACAGACTCTACGAATAAAGGAAAAAAAATTATTTCAAGATATTCATATGAAAGAATTAATCATAAGTAAATTATCAGTGAATTAAGGACATTTGAAGTTGTGGGAAATTAAAATATAAAAGTCACCAGGAAACTAAGGATAATCTTGTGAAATTCTTTTAATGATGATTATTCTTTCTTCCTTTGACCTACAAAAGTTATGAGTTGGAAAAATCAAACACTAAAGAAAACACCTATCTTAATGATTTTTATCAAGTTTTTAATATCACTAGGGATCAGTTTTTAGACTTGAAAAAGACTGTTATAAGTATATAGATAAGTTCACATAAACAAATATTTTAAGTCACTTCAGCTTTTATTTGTATATCGTTAGGTTTTTGTGTTAGTTGCTTTGATTTTTGGTGGGTTTTTTGCTTGTCTGTTACTGCAGTGATTTGTAGGTTATTTAGGTTAACTTGAAGCTACATCGTAAGAATTCCCAGCTCTTAAATCCTTCAGCAATGGTACGCCAACACCTGCGAGGGTGGACATCATCAGGAAACCGCTGAAGGCCTGCCCCGCCCAGAGCACTTTCATGATACCACACTTGCCCAATCCGGTGGTATGACAGTCACTACTTGGACACCCTTTGGGAGATAATTATCGACATTTGATATATTTCCTTCTTCACATTTAAATAAATCTTTCAAAGAACAACAAACCCTTTCAACATCTTGGGGCAACTTCCCACATATCCGGGCAGAAAGCACTCACCTGAATATGTGGTGGCTGCTGTATTATCTGCTGGTACTGCTGCAGGATCTGCTGTAACTGAGTGTGCTTCTGCATGATGCCCTGATACTGGAAGCCAACTCGATGCTGCTGGTGCTGCTGCCAGTGTGCCGCTGCGGCCTGCAGCTGTTTCAACCTGGCATCCACCTCCGGGTCCTCAGACTAAAGACAAAAGGGAGGCTACATTTCCACGCAACAAAACAGCAAACTAATGATAAGAAATCTGAATATTTTACAAACATAATGTAAGGTCCAGAATTCCTAAGGTATTCGATCTTTAGATAAAACATCTAATTATCTAAACTGTTATCAGATACTAGTACAAAGAAGTTTATACATTCCATTGTCTTCACTGGAACAATAATCTCATCATTCCCATACAGGACAACTATTTCCCCAGCAGTGGGTACACTATAGTTGCTGTCCTTTTAACTCTATGAGAAATCTCATTTTTCACCAATGGACTACAGCATAATCATTACAGTTCCATAAAGTTCTCTTGGGAGAACAATGACCTTTGAATCAGTGTGAGAACTTTCCATGTGCCAGTCAGCATGCTAAGTGACAACAACAATCACCCACGGAATGGTTAACTGCTCAGAGTCAACACCAGCAAGCGGCAGTGTCTGGACTCTAGCCTGGGCACTTTGACACTAAAAGTTGTAGCTCTTAACCATCGCCCTGTGCTGTCAACAAAACAAGCTGACGTCCTCCTTTTAGTGCTTAGAGACACTAAATTCAGAGGAATTTTTTCACTCTCATTTAAACCACAAAACATGTCTTTTTTAAACTAAATAAGGCATATATCTGATTATGCCACAAAGGAAATTTACATGTACTTTAAAAAAAAAGAAATATATATCCATTTATGATAAAAGCATAGATAAAGGAATAAAAAATGAATAATTTAATAAATACCAATTAATTAATTATATCATTACCTGGGGTTCCTCAGGTGGGAGAGGAGGTGGTGCTTCCTCTTTAGGAGGTGGTAATGGAGGCTCCTCAGATGGAGGGGGTTCTGATACTTTACTAGAAGCAGGTACAGTAACTTCTTCTTTTACTGGCTCAGGTGCCTCCTTTGCTATAACAGGACCCTTTTTGTGTCCTGGCAAATGCACTTTTGTCCTCTGCTGCAAACTAAGCAAGTGCTGTCGATACCAATACTGCTGCTGTTCCTACAACAGAAACATTTTTTAAGAACTTCAACTGACATTCCTGTACCTCTGTAACTTGGTGTTAACAGGGAGCACACCTGTACCTGTGCTCAACTGTCTACATGTAAGAAAAGACAGAGCTAGACTGAGAATGAGGCCAGTAGGTAAACAAGATCTTTCAATTCTTCCTCCAATGTATACATTTAAACTAATCCACAGACATTAATGTGACATCTTTTTCCCCATCAAAAGATATTATTGGTTTGTAAATATCCTCAGAATAGAACATTTCATTTCACCTTAATGATAGCGGCAGAAAAGACTAACTTTCAGAGAGTTTAGAATTTGAGTGCAGCCCAGACAAATCTTTCCAGGCGTTTTGGATACTTACTTGAACTTTATATATCCGATTAAAAAATAAAGGAATTTCACAAGGGACTCTGGTGGGCTACAGTTCTGCTGTCTCTTAAGAGTTCTAGGAACCAACATGGTTGACAGCAAAAAATGAGATCAGAGGCTTCTTAGAAAGTGATTTTCAAAAATGGGGTGACAAAAGGTCACACGGTGGGAAGTTAGTAGCTTCTTGCAGTTTGGAATGAAATTCCTCATTTGTCAAAGTAGTTTTGACTCTTTTTCCTACCTCTGGTAAATATCACTGCCAAACTGTTCCAGGGTAATAAGGAACTAGTTAGGGCTACATTGTCAGATTTTTGTTCTTTATGGTAATTTTGCTGGTTAAAATTGTCCCACAGTGATCTTTAGTGTTCCTAAGTATGAGAAGGCTGTGATGTGCCTTACAGAGAAAACAGGTGTGTAAGATAAGCCTTTGTTCAAGCATGAATTATAATACCGCTAACCATGTGCTCAATGTCAAAGAATAAACAATATGTATTAAATGCCTTTAAACAGAAACACATATAAAACATGGCTCTGTAATAACCCGTTGATGAAATGTGACCAAAAGTTCACAGTAACCTAATTCTGTATTTTTCTCAGGAGCAATGGTTCAGAGTTCACTAATTCATTGCTCCTGGCAACTTTATAGAACATAAATACCTCAAATAAAGAGAACTGACTATACAAATAAGCAACAACTAGTAAGCTAATTTAAAAATCTTATCACTCTGAAATAACACCCTGGTGGAGTAGCAGTTTGGTCAACTGCATCCCATGGACCCAGATTCATATCCCATATCAGGGAGAACCACCAAGATGTAAAATTAAAAATAAATACAGTGCTTCTTCCTCCTCTCTCCTCCTGCCAGGCTGCCTACTCACCTTCATTTCTAACTGCACCTTTTCTTTGAAAAAAATGAAAGAACTATAGGATCTTCATTATTCCAATGTTCAGTATATAATTCTCCATAGTTACAAGGTTAAAGAAAACGAAGGTAGTCATAACTCCAAAATATTAATTAATAAACTGCCATATATACATCAGTCACTAGAAATAGTATATATTTCTACTACAATTATAAGGACGCAGAATTGTATAACAGCGATGCTAGAGAACTTCAGAACTCATCATTGGCGGCTGAGGTTCCAGCTGAAGCCTATTAGGCAACAACCAAAGAGAGTTCTGATAACAGTGCTGCAAAAGAAAATATGAATATCAAAGGCTGAAAAGTAACCACTGGGAAAATTGATAAATCCCTAAAATATTTTTTTCAATATATATTCAAAACTAAAATAAAAGATGATATATAATGTTGCCATACAATTTTTTTTCCACAAAATTAAAGTACGAAAACCCAATCTAGAATTAATTTATTCATTTTTCACTTTAAAATTCAGCTATTCTTTATGATTTGGGGTTATGTTTTTCAAGACTGTGTCTCAAATCAAATATTTTACTGTTTACAATAAACTTTTGATCCATGTACCAAAAGGATTCATTTTACTTACATTCAGTGGAATTAATTATCTTTACCAGATTACCTATAGTTTTATTACACATCCTCGCCAATTTTTGACATGCAAACAATGTATAAAATATATACAACATACAATCTTTTCTCACTAAACATACTGTTTTGTTACCTTTTTTTTTTTCACTCATAGAAAGTAATTTTCTTGGGAAGGAGACGTCTCGTGCTTTTTTTTCAATCCTATCTGGTGTGTAAGCATCACGCTGAAGCACATAATATGATGTCGGTAAGCAGTTATTTATCAAGATTTCCCTAATTCTAGCACCTGCAACTTGGTCCAATCCATTTGGGAGAATAAATTCCATCTCACTAACTCCATCTTCAAGTTTGGGCCCATGTTTGGACCATCTCATTAAGTCCATCTTGAAGTTTATGTTCTTAATTACCATATACATACAGATATAATTATCAGCTCCTGGGATATAGTCACTTTTTCTAGCTAACATAAAAACAAACAACAAAAATAGCACACTGACCATAAGAGTCAACAATAACAGTATTAAAACATTTTCGACTTTTTATGAAAATAGCAACAGGTTTTGTCTTTCAGCTCCAAAAAATAATAAGCTCAGTGTTCTTCAAGTGGAATTCAAAAAGTTTCCCTTTTAGAATTTGGTTTGAGGTGCGCCCTGGTGGAGCAGCAGTCATTTGCCTCCGAAGGAACAAGCCACAGACCCCTGGGTTGCAGACCTGGGGCCGGTAAGACTCAAACAACGTGAACAACTAGGTAAGGATAAAATGAAGATGCTTCTTTGTCCCCTCTGCCTGCCTGCCTACCTACTAGTCTTCATTCCTACCTGTATCCTTCCTTAAAAAAACAAAAACAAACAACAACTGCTTTGAAAGCATAACTAAAAGATCTACAAAGATGCAAACTACCTTTCACAAACTAGAAGTCAATGGTTACAGATACAGGCTAGACCCTTTACCAATTTGCACCCACCTGTTCTCATGCTTCCCACTTTGTCTTAATCTAGGCCAGGGATAAGAACATTGTTAGGGGCTCAAGTGCATGCTGACTCACTAACAGTACGTGCTGTAGGTCAATTTCTACTTAATATGAACCCAATAAACAGAAATCAGATCTAATTCAATCTTAGGACCAGTCTTTGGCACATTTTTAAAGCTCCACAAATGAATGATTCAGAAATGTCCTCGGTGACCCCCAAAAGAAGGGTGATTATCTCCACTTTAGAAAGGAACAAAACCTGCCTGGACTTGCTAATGAAACTGTACTGATATTGAGGTCTGAAATGTTCCATCACATCAGACAACTCCACTTCAGATGAAATGTTAGTTCACAGACAGAGGGAAATCATAGCATGTCACATTCGAAAAGAAACTGAATCGTTTAAAATTAAGAATATAGTTTAAAATTAAGGATGTAAAACTATCTGCCACAAATTCAATACCAAAAAAGATGTTAATTTCTTCAGCAAGCACTGACCATTTGCTACTGAAGTAGTAATGAAGTTGGCACTAAATACTTTTTCACATAGGGGAATTTAAAGGAGAGTGGTGTGTGTTTGTGTGAAGTCTTAAAGATTAATTTTGGAAGGTTACTTTTCCCAACAGGTTGATTATTATAACTATTTGTAGCACTAAATACTTTATGCCTTACATTCTAAAGCAAGGAGAAGAAACAAATCTGGTAAAATAATGAAATAGATTTCTCTTTTTAAATGTTTATTTTAAATATTTTTCAGGTTCACACTCTACTCTAGGAATTAAGGTCATTAGATAATTCTAGTTCCATCTTTAAGGGTGGGGAGAAAGTTCCTTACATCACTTCTTCCTCCAGCTTCTGCCCTCATTCTCTCTCACCTTCAGTGAAACTTCTTAAAAGAGTTGTCTATACTCACCATCCCCATTTCCTCACCTTCCATCATCACTCCTCAAATCAATGCAATATGGCTTCAGTCACTATGAAACTGCTCCTGCCAAGGTCAACAATAATCTACATGTCAGTAATTGCAAAAGATAACTCAGTCTTTATCCTGCTGGGCCTCTCAGCAGCACCTGACGCAGCTGACCACTCCCTCCTTCTAGCAAAAACAAATGGTCTTCCCTTCACCTCTGTGGCACTGCACTTGTTCTGATTTTCCATCTACCTATTTCATCTTTCTTTCACTAGTTCCCTTAGATAATGCTAATCTGCAGGGGGAGGCTGCATGTCCTTTAACTCTACATACTCATCTATATTTCTATGCCTTCAAATACCATTTTTATGCTGATGACACACAAATTTATCACATCTCCTAGATCTCACTGCAAAACTCCAGGCTTCTATCTAGCTTCTATTTGGACATCTCCACCTGGAATCTTAAGTCTCAAGGACCTCAAACTACAATGTCTGGGACCATCATTCACCCAGACGTCTATCCCAGAAACCCAGGTGTCATCCTTGACAACTTCCTCTCCTTCTCTACTCAAATCTCCAGCTGGATTCTAGTGCCTAAATATTTCTCTATTCTTTCCACTTTTCTCCATCTCCACTATCAGCAGACAATTCAAAGACACTATTATCTCATGCCTGCATTATTCTCTTAACTATTCTCTCGAAATCATTCTTGCTCCTTTCATTTCCACTTTTCACAGTGCAAGCACAGTGAACTTGGAAAAATGCCACTCTGTCACATCCCCTATGTAAAATCCTCACTGGCTTCATACTGCACTTATGATAAAGTCATCATATCCTCTCCCTGATCTGAACTGTATTTACCATTCTCACCCAGAGTGTTCAGTAAGTCTTACTAAATTTAATTCTTTGAACTCTGATTAATTCCTACTCATTCCTCAGGTCCTACTCATATCATTTACAAAGGGAGGGCTGTTCAAGTAGGTTAGAGCTCCAAGTTACATTCAATTATTTAAAAAAAAAAATTGTCTTCACCTTTTATGTGCTAGACCCTGAGCAAGGCACTGAATACAATGATGACATACAAGAAGCTCACCTTTTCCTATTTTTTTGGAATAGTCTAGTGATTTTTTATAGTGATCCTATAATCCCGTAGCACCCTTTACTTCTCTTAACTGCTTATTAGATGTCTTTCCCCTCCACTGAAACAAGTCAGTGACGGCAAGTATCATGTCCCTCTTGTTCACTAATTCATATATAATACTAAGTATAGTACTTGGCACACAGGTGCTACCTATAAATATTTTAACATTAAATGAAGACAAAAATCAAAGTCACTACGTTACCGAACAAGTTACGAGAAAGGATAAATAAAATCACAGCTAATGAAAAACAGCTAATATACACTTTACATAGTCCTTTAAACACACAGAAAAGTTACTTTTTTTAAAAAAGATAAATTTTATTAAATCAGGAACACTTTTCTCTGAAAACTAAAAGTTAAATGGGAGAGTATCAGGCATTTATTTTGTCTTTCTTATACTAATGATATAGCCCTAGTTCACGAATGAAAGTTTTCTTTAAAGCATTCCATAGAGTAAATATAGAAGAAATGGCAGGGGAAAAATATCCTATGTTGCAAGTTCTAATGAAGAAATAATTTATTCAGTCAAAGACCATAAGAGGATGAACCACTAGATGAAACATTAGATGCAAGACTAATGGACAACTTTATAATGGAGGATCCAGACTGTCACCCTTTATCAATCTCGACACTAAAAGTGAGACAACAGACATTGCATACCTCTTCATGAGATACAAATAAACAACCTATGTTCAAAAGCACACTTATCAAAAGAAAGGTGAACTTAAATATAAGAGGTTTCAGAGTTAAGCTCTAGATCACAAAAATACATAGAAGAGAGAGGAACAAGTCAAATGACACCTTGGATAGAAGACAAATTCAGAATGTGGGATATACTGCACAACAACCAAAAGAGATTTTTTCCATCAAGTTCAATGGCGTGGGGAACAAAAAGAGAAAAGGAAAGAAAAAAACAGATCAAAATCCCAACTGAGGGTTGCTATTGGCATCCAGGCGGTAGAGGCCAGAGAGGCTGTGAACATCCCACAATTCATCCGACAGCCCCCCACAACAAAGAATTATCCTGTCCAATTATGTCTCTACTGGATCCTGATTTCAACAAAGCAGCAAAACATGACTGGTTCCACTAGAGAATTTTAGCAGGACGATATCAAGGAATTATTTTCAATTCCATTAGTATGATGACACAATGGAAGAAATATGAATGGATCAGACAGTAGATAATACAAAGAAACTTGTTAATTTTATTAAGTTTTGTAATGTGTTTATCTTAAAAAAAGGTCCTTTTAAGAAGTAAGTTTAACTAAGAACAGGGATAAAATGACATGAAATCTAAGATTCACTTTTAAGTAGTTCAGTAACAACAAAAAAAGGCCTAGGTGAAGTAAGCATGGCAAAATCTTGATCACTGTGGAATCTAAAGAATGGATGTGTGTGTGTGTGTGTGTGTGTGTGTGTATGAGGAATCATACCATTTTCTCTACTTTTGGGTATGTTTAAAATCTTCACTATAAAAATTTGTAATGATAAATTCTAAAAATAAAACAAATCAAAGAAAAATGACTATGTAGAAGGATTGTTGGAGACTGGCACTGGCATGAAGAAAATATTTATTAACTAATAATAAACCAAAGTATCCTAAGTCTAGATCATAACTGATATTATTCAACATCTTTATGGAGAGGCTACAATGTGCAAGGCACTGTTGGAGGTGCCACAGGGGATTTAAAAAAAACGATGGCAATAGTCCCTGTCTGCAAGGGACTTACAATCTGAAGAACAGATTCAATGAGTGGGGACTTACAATCTGAGGAACAGATCCAATGAGTGAGTTTAGACATGGCTTCATGGACAACCTTGATATTTGAGATGTGCCTTGAGAATGAAATAAATAAGGGGAGATAGGCTTGAGGAAGTTGAAATGAATTCTAGACAGAGGCTAGAAAGCCTAAATAAATTAAAGGGGCCTCCTTTACCTAGTCCATTCACACCGTTTAAGCCTCATCTTCCACCACTTTCTGGATCTCAGTAAGGAAAAGGAGCCACTGAATATTCAAAACACTAAATAACATTCACTCTAGACGAGAGTAAAGAGGCAGAATAGTAAAAGCAATGTTTGTGTTAATTATATTAAGGACCAATCTGACCCTCCGTGCAACCCATTAGGAAAAAAAAAAAAGAAGCCGAAAATACAGCTCATTTGTCTCTCTAAAAGGCCAGAAAAAGTTTAGTAGAGAGGAGGATATAAATGCAATATTTTGCCTTAAGACTAACTAACAGTGTTTGGCAACAAACACCCTTGGAAATTTCAGAGTGGGTGGGAAAGGGGACAAATTCTGTTTTTAAAATAGAGGAATCTGCAGGGGCGGGGGTCGGGGGAATAACCTGGTGGGATGGTACTAATTTGTTGTACGCTGACCGAATCACTTATTCAATTGTTTTACCCTAGCATCTCAAATGCTTTACCTAATGTTTTCAAAACACAAGATCTTGCTTACTTAAGTTGTCATATTCTTCACATCTAAGGTCAAACCACTGTAAAATCAGAATATTTCATCCTCATTTTTGGATTTTTTTAATATGCAAATATGAACTTAGAGATTAGAAGATTTGTGACCCCCCCCCCTTTCAGTGAATCTATGGTAAATTAGTAATTATTAGAAGTATTTTAAACATCACAAATGACTTTAATTCTAACCTTAAGAGAAGAATTTGATCAGTATTTATTACTACTATCAATTAACGTTTATTGCTTTCAGTCTCTGACAGCTCTATGGGAAGCATCACTTCAGTAGAAGTTTAAATGAACGTTTTTCTCATGAGTGAATATCACAAACTTTTTTTTAACCTTGGCCAACACTCAAGGCTGTTACTCTGGAGTCAAAGGTAACAATGCAAGGCAACAAACTGGTCATGTCTTAAAAATATCTTTAAGTGATGTGAGAAGAGGATGTATTCTTTATATGACCAATAGACTCCCCAAAGGATCCAATGTGTAGACTTCCCCTCTGTGTTGCAGATTTAGGATGCATAATTAGGATGCTCCTGATAAGCATAATTAGGATGCTCCTGATAAGATTTCCAGCCTTCATTTGCTGAGACCTCTCAACTCAATTCTGACAACTATCAGTGGTCCCTAAAAAAAAAATTTTAAGGAAGCTATCTGATCAGGAAGTTTAAATGCATTCAAGTGTCAAAGAAAAAATTTCTTTGAGAAAAAAATTTAATGTTCCTTCTCAAATGGAAATCTGATACAATGTGAAAACAAGACCCCTTGCAACAGGAACAGAATCTAAGAGGCTGGTCAAAGAAAACCAAGGAATATATTTGAGAAGTAATTCTTGACCCATCCCACTACCCTGCAAGTGTCTAGAAACAAGACACTATTCTCTTAAGTCTACATTTAGCTAATTAAAAAGCCCAGGGAGGTCAAACCTCCAGTTCTTTTGGAATTCTTTGGGGGTGTAAATTAAGCTCATCATTGTGTGTTGGAATTAGGCTAACTACTGCTTAAAGCCCCGAAGTCACTCACTTAGGGCCCTCTAGGTGAAAGGTGCGGCCCAGGCCAACGCTTTCTTACCTGTGGAGTCATTGTAGAGGGATCCGGCTCAGGGGCAGCTTGCTGCTGTTCAGCACTCTTGTTCTTGACCCCACTCTCCAGAGACTCTTGCTGGACAGTTGTCTTATTCCCAGAAGGAGCAGAAGGAGGTGGTGGGGCCAGAAGCTGGGATTTAGAATGGCCCTGGCAGGGCCGGGAAGGGGATGCCTGAGAAGAGGCCAAGTAGGATTGGGAATGACTCAAATAGGATTGCGAGGAGGAGGAGGAGGAAGAATAAGACGGGGTGGGCGCCAGATAGGACTGGGAAGGTGGAGATTGAGAAGGGGAAGGCTGAGCGGGAGGCAGGTAAGGCTGAGATGAGGCTGGGGGGTAGTATGAGGGTGGCGGCTGAGGAGGGGGCATGTAAGACTGAGACGGGGGCATATAGGATCCCGGAGGTACAGGGGGAGATTCAGGAGGAGAATCCAGCTCCATAGGAACCAATCCAGGAGGCCCATCTCGTTGGTGGTGGAGCATCTGGTGTTTGTACTGCTGCTGCTTCTGATAGCTGAGGGCCGGCCCAGGTGGAGGGGGCATCGGTGGCGGCGGTGGTTGCCAGTCCCCATAGCCGCCCCCAGGCATCACCGGCGGGGGCGGCAAGGGCGGCGGAGGAAGGTGATGGGGCTGGAGCACGCACTGCATTTGTTTCTGGTGCATCTGCTGCAGCTGTTGGAGCTGCGCCAGATGCTGCTCACGGAAGCTCATGAAGCCCGAGGAGGAGGGGGCCGCAGTAGTCGAGCTCGAGTACCCGGGCCCCGGCGAGGCCTCAGGAAGAGCCACCGGCGGCGGCGGCGGGACCGGCGGCGGTGGATAGTGGCTGCTCCCGCCATACCGGCCCCAATTCGGGTACATGTCGGAGAAGGCGCAGGTCTCGTTCCGGCGCCGTTACTCGTCGCAACCGATCTCCAGAAGCCGCGGCAGCGACGGCGACAGCCGGAACTCGCGGCGCCTACAGGCCCCGGAGCGTGTAAACGGAGCGCACCAGTACGCCTGCGCTACCGAGCTGGGCCCGCGACCGGGAAGGCGGGGACGAACTGGGGCGATTACGCCTGCGCGATAGACACCGAGAGGCGAACAAAGGCAAGATAGAGCGGCTCTTTGCTTGGCAACTCTTGGTTGCCATCTTTCTTCAGGTTCGAATAACGTGGAAGCAAGTCGAATGTTCTCATAGAACCGAGAGACCATAGAGTCTCACGGCCGAAAAGGGTGGTAGAGATCCTGTCGCTCCACGGGTTCATTTCTGAATGAAAAAAAAAAAAGTAGATTCCATTCACAATAGCAACAATCTCAACAAAAAACATGAAATAAGTAGCAATAGCTCTAATGAGAAAGAGATTTTATGTGAAGAAAACACAGAACCATGCAAATCATACCCCACTGGGATAAAATTAAACTTGGAATAATGGAGAGGTTTGCCATGATTCTGAATGAAAAAAGGGAAAACTGTAAAGATGTCACTTTTTCTCAAATTAAATGGACAAATTTTAACAACAACAACAAAAAAAAAACTGGAAACAAATCTGTGAAGAATGGAAATGTATTTTGAAGACTGAATGTAAGACCACAGCAATTCTTGGAATTGTAAAAGAAACATTCCTTTAAAATACCTTAACACATAAAAATGCACGTTGGGGAATCTCAACTAAAGTAAAAATGGCAAAACCCAGATGCAACGAATGTCTAGCAAGGACGACCTAGAAGTAATCTAGTCTATCAGCATAATACTAAACCTGAGTTCTTTTGACTTGAATCAAGAAAAATACGTTGATATACATTGAATTTTTGGGGAAAAAAACCCCACAACTACCTAATTCTGAGAATATTGTGTCACTTATCATCACTTAAAGATTTGACCGTGGCACGTTCAGGTGGGTAACAGTTTGGTCCACTGCCTCCAGCTGATTGCAATCCACATACATCCCAAGGAGGCGGGGTTCACTTCTGGGGGTGGGAATAGGAGGTTGCCAGTGGAACAACCAAGATGTACAACTAAAATAAAAATAAAATACTTCTGTCTCCTTGGTGCCTGCCTGCCTAGTTGCCTTCATTTCTGGCTGCACCTTTCCTTTTAAAAACCAAACAACAAAAAGATTTAACCTTGATTCCAACTTATGTATCCTCACCTCACAGATCTTCACCTCTTAGGATGTGGATGTGAGTGGAAACCCGGGCATCTAAGTACCCTTCAGAAGGAAGAGCTTCTCATGATCATGTAGGAATTTAGTTGTATTTCTTTTAATATTTTATTGAAGTACAACATATATGCATGAATTAACGCATCACAAGCGTTCAGCTTAGGGAATTTTTCATAAACCAATCAAACTTGTGTAACTAGCACCCAGATCAAAAACATTACCCAATTCAGAAAGTCCACTTATTAATATTTTCAACTGGAATTCACATTTAAAAAGTATAAAAATAAATGTAACTTGTTACAGTAATAGACTAACAGAGAAAAATCAAATAATCATATTAGAGGCAAAAAAGGATAATTTAAAAAAAATTTAAAGGAAAGGTGCAGGCAAGTAGGCAGGCAGAGAGAGGAGGAAGAATAATTTTGTTTTTATTTAGTTCATACTGGTTGTTATCCCTGAACCCAGGACTCAAACCTAGGGGATGTGACTTGCTCCTCTGGAGACGACTGACCTAACCACTGCTCCACCAGGGCAGGATATCTAGAACAGGATAAATTTTAATATTAATTCAGAAATAAAAGGGAATTTCATCTATCTTAGGAAGAGTATCTACTGTAAAAAGAACTATAGCAAACCACATTTTATGATGAAAAGTTGAAACTTTCCTGAGATCAAGAACAAACATCCATAATGATATCTGGTATGGATTGAATCATGTCCCCCCTCCAAAAGAAAAAGATAAAAAGATACATTTAAGTCCTATCCCCTATTACAGAAGAAAATGTATTTGATAACATAGTTGCTACAGATGTCATTAGCTAAGATGAGGTTATGCTGGAGTAGAGTGGACCCCAATCCATATTACTTACTGATGTCCTCGTAAGAATACAGCCCTGTGAAGACACATACACCTACAGAGACTGTTATGTGATGGCCAAGGCAGATTACTTAGGCAACTGCAAACCTAGGAATGGCATAGTGGGAGTGTAAATTGGGACAATCTCTCTGAAATACTATTTAGCCTATGATCTAGGAGTCTAACTCCTAAGCATATAATCAACAGAAATTATACATACATTCTCGTTCATTTTACATTAGTTAAATTAGTCTCTAAAAGTGGGCCTGGGGTTGATCATATAATGTGAGATCACTGTTACTCAGATGTCATGTGGAGAGAATTGCACAAGGAAGCTTCTTTTACATAGTTTTCAGGAGACGGTTCTGTACGAAGATGGCTGAAGGTCCATAGCAGCAGTACTTCTAATAAATAAAAACTGGAAACCAACCAAATGTCTGCCTACACTAGGATAAAAAATCATATTATAGTACACATTATGGAATATAAAACAATGAGAATTAATGGACTATAACTGCTGCAACAACACAGATCAATCTCACATAATATTGAGCAAAAGAAGTTAGAAAAGAATACAGTATATCTTCACATATTAAAGTTCAAAACTTGACAAAACTGATATATATAGGATATATAGTATGTATGTGTGTGTGTGTGTGTGTGTGTGTGTGTGTGTGTGTGTATATGAGAATTCAGGATAGTAGCTCCCTTTGGGGTGGAGAGATAGTGACTTAAATGGGGGAAAACAGGACTACTGGTAATATTCTATTTCTTGATCTGGGTGCTGGGTTACACAGACTTGCTAAAACTTAATGAACTGTACATTTATCTCTAGTGCTTTCATGCTTGTGCGCTGTACTTCACAATTTTTAAAAACATTTTAATAGAAACAAAGGATGGGAATGAGAAGAAAAATGACAGTGGTAACCACGATGGTAGAGGAAGGAAGAAAAGCTTTGTTTTTGTCTTTTCTTTTCCCACCTGACACAGGTAGGTTCTAGCTGTCAGGTCCTTTGCCCAGAGCCCTCCTGTAATAACAACAGGTCTTTCGGCACCTACTTGGAAGATAACCCCACTATTTGAAAAGGCCTTTCCGCATTCCCCTCATTGTTTCAAGATAAATATGGGCATTCTAGATGCTATAGGAAATTCTGCCCTGCAGAGTCTTACTCTTAGGGATCTGAGAAAACTAGAAAACATCCCAAATATAGTTAAAACCTTGTAGCCTGCGCAGTTTTCAAAAATCACAGCCATCTTCATACAAAACTCTTGTCTTTTGAAAATTCTTTAGAAGAAGCCTCATTGTATAATTGTCTTCTCATGACATCTTACTAACACTGATTTCAACTGTATGATCAACCTCAGGCCCATTTTTCAGAGATGAATTGTACTAATCTAAAATGTAAAGAACAATAAAAACATAAAGTGTTCTTACTCAGAATGAACTAAGGGATGAGTGAAAACACAAATCATACAGAAGATTTTGTGTGGGAGCCTCCAGAGGGAGTCACTTGTTAGTTGTCCGTGCTTTAGAAGAGTCAACATGAGTCTTCTGTAGACTAGGTTTACAGCCCAGCTGCATTTAGTTCTTGTTGTGGTCACCTTTATCAGGGAGATTTGGATGAGGTCTTGGAGGAGGAGGAGGTGGCAATTGATTGGTTATTAGTTTGAGGCCATATTCTAACTGACGGTGGCTTATACTACTTTGTGGAATAAAAATAACTGCTAGCTCTTGCAGTTTTCACCATTCTAAAAAACAGGACTGTGGTGTGCATACCAGACCGGGGAGAACAACAAAAATGTACAACTAGATAAAAATAAATAAAACACTTCTTCCTCTCTCTTCCTGTCTGCCTGCTTGCCTTCATTTCCACTTGTACCTTTAAAAATATGAATAAAAATAAAATGGAAAAAAGTACCCAGAAGAAGTTTATCTGTTATTTGCAGGCATTTTACCAGGACTTGGGATAGTCTCTAGACTGAGAGAACCTGGCCATACATAACCTTGGCAATGTGAGTGCTTCTTCATTTTCCTATCACCAAGGAGTGTGTCATGTTCTCACTTTATTCTAAAATAAATCCATTAGGTGTTCAAAAGGAATCTCACTTGCCATGTAGTCTGTCCTTCCAACTATTCCCAATGGATCTGCACAGTTGAGGAGTCTGGCCCCTGAGGGTGGTCACATTGATTATAAGTCTTTGGATGCTAATCATAGCAATAGCCAAAACTTTGTTTAAAGTGTATTGAAAAGATACTGGAATAGTCACAAAATAGGTAAGAAGGCCATATAACTATGCATAGGAACAAGAAAAAGTCAAGGCAGGAACTCTGAATATTCTTTTTATGTTGTTCCTTCAGCCACTTAATGACTTCTCAGACACACATGGTGGCAAGAGGATAGATGTGAAAGAAGGAGCCTCCAGCACTCTCTTCAGTTTCTCTGTAGTGTAAGGGTTGGACACTGATATAAATCCTAATACAACTACAGACAATGCAGGAAAATATAACACTTTAAGAAAGAAAGGAAAAAAAAAAAAAAGGTTGGGTGCTGATAGGAAGGTTGAGTGTTTGTGGGCAAGCAAAAATAACAAATATCCACTCCCCTAAGAAATGGCCTCTTGTCAGGCAAATGTTTTCAAATGCAGGGGCATAAAAAGGAATTTAGAAACATAGGTCAAATGCTAAAAGAACATCACCAAAAAAATCCTGAGGGAGAACAAATAGACTTTCTGAGTAAGGGTAAATTGGGAATGACTCTAAAATTGAAGAGTTAACGTATTAATTAGGACACAGTCTCAGCTGCTGTAACAAGACACTAGGGTGTCTTACCCAAACGTTCATTTTTCACTCACAGAACAGTTTAGATACAAGCAGTCCAAAGCTGTCATTTCAACATAATGCTTCTATCCCTGGGTTCAAGGTAGCTGCTCTGGTTTCTGCTATCATTCATATCTAGCCAGTGGGAGGTCAAATGGGTTAAAGGCTCATCATGACTCAGAAGAGATACAGATTACTTTCAGTTATATCCATTCAGCTACAACTTGACAGCCATGCCTAACTGCAAGAAAAGATGGAAAATGGCACATCCTGCTGTAGTAGTGGTTAGGTCAATGGCCTCTGAAGAAGTGTGGGCCACATACCCCTGGGTTTGAGTCCCTGGTCTGGGGGAAACAACCAGTGCAAACAAATAAAAAAATAAATAAAACAAAATGCTTCTTCCTCTTGTCTGCCTCTCACCTTCATTCCTGCCTGCAACTTTCCTTAAAAAAAAAAAAAAAAAAAAAAAAAAAAAAAAAAAAAAAAAAAAAAAAAAAAAAAAAAAAAAAAAAAAAAAAAAAAAAAAAAAAAAGAAAGAAAGAAAGAAAGAAAGAAAGAAAGAAAGAAAGAATAGAAAATAAAGTTTCCACCTGGGTAACCCAGATAAAACTCCTAAGATCTAGTATTAAAGGAAGAAGAAAAGAATGGATACTGGGGATAACCATCGGTATCACCACATTGACAATACTAATTCTAATGGGGCTGTGGAACAATAGGAACTCGTTCACTGTTCATGGGATACAAATCTGTACCTGAAGAGTAATTTCACAATGCCTGATGACAATAATTTCACTTCTCGGTTTCTCAGTAGAGAAACTTGTCCTAATTTTTAAAGAAAAAATTTTATTGAACGAACACTGCCTTATAAACTTACATAGGTTTAAGGTGTGCGTTATCATAAATCAACATCTGTATACATTGAGTTCAGTCCAGCAGTCCAATTCTACCCTTCATAAAACTGACCCCCTTCACTCATTTGTCCACTCCCCTCCCCTTCCCCTTCTAGTGACCAATAATTTGATTCTATAGAACATTTACTTTAATAGTGAAACTCAGAACAACTTAAATGATCATTTACTGAGAATGTATAATGATGCCCCATAGCAAGGCACAGCTTCCGTCAGCTACTCAGTCACAGGATGAACGAGAGCTATTCTACAGTGTCTCTTACCGGCTGTTCTCAAGCCTTATCAGAATAGGGAGGATTTATGATTCCAAGTATCCAGAAACCTTTAATTGATCCTACCAAACTGCTGCCATATTCAGATCTGCACTCCCGTCAGTACTGGCACAGGGTTGAGAAGGACCAGTGCCTTGGTGGGCTGAGTAGGAGCCACTGAAGGCAAATTACACAGGCGTACTGTTGTAACTGGAAAGCAGTTAGAATCCCCTACCCCAAACCCCTCCCACCATATTACATTGGAACCACAGGAGCGGTACACTAGAAATTCTGCTCCCAGGCGTAAAGGAAGACGAGAATCTCTCGAAAGGAGGAACCCTCCACTCCACTTACTAACAGCACTCTCTGGGTAGAGGCGGAACTGCAGCCTAATTGGTGATTGTGGGCCAAAAACGAGGTAGTCGCTACCATTTAGACCTGTGACACGGGAGAAGGCTCCCAATTCCCTCCAATTCCAGCTCCATAGGCTGAAGTCTCGGTCCCCAATGCAGGGTCCACCAAAGAACATCGACAGATCCAACCGGTGGTGATGCCACACAACTCAAGAATTCCCAGTGTGCAAACTAAGATCCAGGCTCAAATGGTACGAATTTATGAATTTATGCCCTATTCAATGCGATCACTGCAGGAAAACCTGACCCTCAGAAACAAAAACAGAACACCAAAGCAAATACACAGAAAATATATGCAAAATGATGGCTTCAATTAAAACTCCAGTGGAAAATCTGTGTACAACAAATGTATTCAGACTACCTGAGGATGAATATAGTGATAAACATACTTGCAGAAGTAAAAAAAAACAGAAGAGGAGGAAAAAGAGAAAGAAGTCAAGTTAGATAGCAAAGTAATGAAGAACGGGATAGCTAAACTAAAGAATTCGATAGAAGAACTCAAGACTAGGATGGATGAAGCCTCCAAGAGAATCAAGTGAGTGAGGAGATAGAGCAGAGAGCGCTCTCAAGAAAACCAGCAAAGAGAAAAAAAAACTGAAAAGAAATGAAGACAGCATTTGGGACATATTGGATATCAACAGAAACATTCACATCAGAAGGAGAAGCGAGAGAAAAGGGGGAAGAAACTATTTGAAGAACTAATAGCTGAGACTTTCCCTAATCTCAGGAAAGAAGCAAGCCTCCAGACCTAGGAAGCTCAAAAATTTCCAAACAAAAGAATCCCAAACACCCACACCAAGACACATTGCCATCAAAATGTCAAAAATACAAGGCAAAGCAAGAATCTAAAAGTAGCTAAAGAAAAACAAATCATAAACAAAGAAGTCCCGTAAGATTGTCAGCAGATTTCTTAACTGAAATACTACAGGTCAGAGGGAATGGCATGATATATTCAAAGTGCTGAAAGAAAAGGACTTTCAAAATAGGATACAATACCCTGCAAGATTATGATTTAAACTAAAGGAATGATAAAAAGATTTTCAGATAAGCAAAAATTAAAGGAATTCATCCACTGTAATAATAGTTTTACAGAAAATGTTAACAGAAGCTCTATAAAGTATAAAGAAACCCCACTTAAAAACAGTAAGGCAGCAAACTATAAAAAGTAGGGAGGAGAGGAGAATTAAAATGTGGGTGGCTAAAATGAGTATAAGACTAATCTGCTTTCACATAAAAATAGGAAATACACATATAATTCTTAATGCTAACCTCAGGTTAGCCTCAAAAACATCTCCAGGGAAAAAGCAAATAAAATAAAAAGGGAAACCGATCAAAACATAACCACATGCAATACTTCTAAAAAGAGAGACAGAAGAAGGCACTGTCTGTAACAGACAACAAATTACAAAACGGTGATAAGCATATTACATATTACTTATCACCCAAAACATTAATGGATTGCACTCAAGACAACAGTGGCAGAATGGATTAAAAAGCATAACCCAAACTTCTGCTGCATCAAGAAATTTACCTGCTTTCAAAAGAGAAACAAAGACTCAAAGTCCATGGCTGGAAGACAATACTATAGTCAATGGCAACAATTTAATTGGATAAAACAGACCTCCAACTAAAAAGCAAAACAAAAGACAGAAATGGACATAATATAATGATTAAGGAGTTAATCCAGCAATAAGACATAATGCTTATTAGCATATATGCACTAAATGAAGGAACACCAAAATATATTAAGCAAGTATTATTAGAACTGATGAAAGACATCGAGAGCAATACAATAGTAGGAGACTTCGACATCCCACTTACAACAATGGACAGATCAACCAGGCAGAAAATTAACAGGGAAACAGCAGCTTTAAATTACCATTTGGACCAGTTAGGTCTAATAGACATTAAACATTTACTTTCTTCTCATGTACGCATGGAACGTACTCAAGGATAGATCATATGTAAATGTCTTAACAAATTTGCAAAGACTGAACTCATAACAAACACCTTCTTTGACCACTATGGCTTAAAATTAGAAATCAACCACAAAAAGAAAGCTGGAAGATCCAGATTAATTGGAGACTAAACATAAGCTTCTGAATGACTTTTGGATAAAAGTGGAAATTAAAAAAGAGCTTAAAAAATACTTAGAGACAAATGACAATGAAGACACTAGCTACCAGATTCTATGGGTTTCAGCAAAAGCAGTACTAAGAGGGAAGTTCATTGCAATCTGGGCCTACCTCAAGAAATAAGAAAAATTGCAAATGAACTATCTAATCCTACATTTAAAGCAACTAGAGAAAGAAAAACAACACCAAAAATCAATAGAGAAAGGATACAATAAAAATTCAAGTAGAAATAAACAACAGGAAAAAAAAAGGCAATCCAGAAGACCAATGAAACCAAAAGTTGGTTCTTTCAAAAAATAAACAAAATTGACAAACTATTGGCTAGACTCACAAAGAATAAAAGACAGAAAACTCATAACCAGAATCAGAAATGAAAGGGGAGAAGTTACAGCAGATACCACTGAAACACAAAACATAAGAGACTACGATGAACAGCTCTCTGCCAATAAAGTAGACAACCTCAAGGACATGCAGAGACTTTGAGGAAAATACAGCCTACCAAGACTGAACCTGGAAGAATTAGAAAACCTGAACAGAAAAATCACAAGCTAGGAAATTGAAGAGGTTATCAAAAGTCTCCCGAAAAATAAAAGCCCAGCACCAGATGACTTTTTTAATGAGTTTTGCCAAACTTATGGAGAAGAATTACTACCCATTCTTCTCAAACACTTCCAAAATATTGAACAGGGAACACTTCCAAACACTTTCTATGAGGCCAATATCACATTGATATCAACAGCTGATAGACACCACCAAGAAAGAAAATTATAGACCAAAATCTCTAATGAACATAGATGAAAAAATTCTCAGCAAAATATTATAAATTGAATCCAACAATGTATCAAAAAGACCATTCATCACGACCAAGTAGGATTTATCCCAGGGATGCAAGGATGATCCAACATATTGTCATACACCATGTCAACAAAAGCAAAGAGAAAAACAACACGATCTTACCAACAGATGCAGAGAAAGCTTCTGACAAGATCCAACACCCATGAGGATAAAAATCCTGCATAAAATGGGGGGAGAAGGTACATATCTCAACACAATAAAGGCCACATATGATAAACCCACATCATAGTCAATGAAGGTAAAAATGAAAGCATTTTCTCTAAGGTCAGGAAAAAGGCAAGGCTGTCCATGCTCACAACTGCTATTTAACATCATACTGGAGGTCATGGTCAGAGGAATTAGGCAAGCAAAAGACAAAAAAGGAATCCAAATTGGAAAGGAAGAAGTAAAACGATAATTATTTGCAAATGACCTGATTATATATTGAAAACCCTTAAAACTATCACAGAAAAAAAAAAAAAAACTACTAGAACTAATCAAATAAGCTGAGCGGCAGGCTACAAAATTAATACACAAGAATCTGTTGCATTTTTGTACATAAACAACATGCTAGAAGAAAAATCACAGCATTTAAAAATAGAAATGAAAAAATAAAATATCTTGAAATATACTTAACAAAGGAAGTAAAAGACCTACACAAAGAAAACCACAAGCACTATTTAAAAGAAAGAGAGGACACAAAGAGAAAGACATCCCATGCTCACAGCTGGGAAGAATTAACATTGTTAAAATGGTTATTTTACTTAAGACAATATATAGAGATTTAATCCAATCTACATTAAAAACCCATTAATTTATTTCAAGGAAATAGAACAAAAAAATCTTACAATTTGTACAGAACAATAAAAGACAAAATGGTGTTGGGATAACTGAACAGTCACATGCAAAAGAATGAAGCTAGACCATTCACAAAAATCAACTTAAAATCTACTAGAAACTTGGACCTAAGAACAGAAACCATGAAATTCTTGGAAAACAATATAGACAATACATTCCATGACATTAGCCTTAGTGAGGTCTTTGAGGGCTCGACTCCAGCATCAAGAGAAACAAATGCAAAAATAAACAATTGGGACTACATCTCAAAACAAAAACACAATCTACTAACTGAGAGAAGATATTTGCATTCCATATTACTGACAAGGGCTTAATATTCAAAATATATAAAGAACTCATACAACTTAGTAACAGAAAAACAGGCAATCCTATTACAATTTGGAAGAATTGGAGAGACATTTTCTCGAAGAGGATAAACAGATGACATATGAAAAGATGTTTTACTTGCTAGTTATCAGAGAAATGAAAAGCAAACAACATTGAGATATCACCTAATATTGAAGAGACTGGTTATTAACCAAAAGTCTGGAAACTTTAACAAGGATGTGGCAAAAAGGGAACTTTTACACTATTGGTTGGAGTGCAAAATGGTGTAAGCTCTATCTAAAACAGTCTACAAAATTGAATATGTTAGTCCTGTGTGATCCTGCTATCCCACTTCTGGGTATTTACCCAAAACATACCAAACTAATTTGCAAAAATGTATGCACCCCTATGTTTACTGCATCCTATTCACAATAGCTAAGAACTGGAAGTTACCTAAGTGCCCAATGTCAGATGAATGGATAAATATGTGGTATGCTGGGTGTACCCTGCTGGTCTAGCAGTCTAGTGCACTCTGGAACAATTCTGCATACATTCCCAAATCCCGGGTTCAAGACCCGAGGCCGAGGAGAACAACTAATATGAATAATTAAATAAAAATAAAGGGTTTCTGCCTCTCTCTTCCTGCCTGCCCGTCTACTTGCTTTCATTTCTGCCTGCATCTCTCCTTTAAAAAAAACCCCAAAACCCACTAACAAAATGATGTGATTATACATATGAATATACTTGCAACAGAACACTTGCAATAGAACTGAGCTTACCAACAGAATATGGGACGTGGGGAGGGGGTAAGTGGTGGCTGGGCCACTGGACAACAGGACAAATCACTTGGTGATTTGGTGGAAGGCAGGGCATGTTGACATGCATACGAGGAATGAGGAGAATGTATATATGGGGAACCAACACATGAATTTAACTTGTAAAACAAAGATACTGCAATAAAATACTAAAAAATTGAAAAATGAAAAAGTGTAAAAGTGAAAATTCCCCAACTCATTTTGCATTTAAACATTTTAATTTCTATTATTTTATTTAATTTGTTCATATTGCTATATACTTTAGGATATTGAATTTGCACTTCAGCATTTAAGACCACATCTACCACTAGAGTTTCTAGTATCTTTACTACCATGTCCTGTTTCCTCCTTCCTTCTCCCCCACACCTCAAAAGAATGCTGGATCTATTCCGCCTTTGCTAAATGAAACAAAGCTTGAATGACAGCACTGGCAACATGGTTTACTGAATATATTATATCCTCTGTTGAGACCTGCTTCTTAGAAAAAAAAAGATTCCTTTCAAAATATTACTGCTTGTTGACAATGCACCCGATCGCCCAAAAGCACTGATGGAGATGTACAAGGGGATTGTTTTTCATGTCTGCTAACACAATACCCATCCTACAATCCATGGAACAAAGAGTCATTTCAACTTCCAAATATTATTTAGGAAACACATTTCATAAGACTATCAGCCACAGTGACTCTTCTGATGGATCTGGGCAACATCAATTGAAAACCTGGAATGAATTCACTGTTCTAAGATACTATTAAACATTCATGACTCATGGGAGGAGGTCAAAATGCCAACATTAACAGGGGTTTGGAAGAAGTTGATTCCAACCCTTATTGATGACTTGGAGGGGATCACGACTGCAGTAACTGCAGCTGTGGTGGAAATAGCAAGAGAACTAGAATTAGAAGTAGAGCCTGAAACGTGACTGCATTGCTGAAATCCCGTGATAAAACTGACAAGTTGATTCTTATGGATGAGCAAAGCAGCTTCGTGAGATGGAAACTACCACAGGTGAAGATGTTCTGACGTCTGTTGCAATGACATAAAAAGATTTAGAACGTTACACAAACTTAGCTGACAAAGCAGTGGCAGAATTAGAGGTCTGACTCATTTCGAAAGAAGTTCTACTGAGGATGAAATGCTATCAAACAGCATTGCATGCTACAGAGAAATCTTTCATGATAGGAAGAATGAATTGATATGATCAGGCTCATTGTTGGCTTATTTTAAGAAAGTCACCCCAACACTCAGTCAGCAGCCATCAACAAGACCCTCAACCATCAAAGTTTATGACTCACTGAAGGCTCAGATGATGGCTAACACATTGTTTTGCAGTCAAGTGTTTTTCAACTAAGGTATGAACACTTTTTAGACATAATGCTATAGTATACTTCATAGACTAAAATGTAAACATAACTTTTTTTAAAAAAACAGAAGACATTTACTTTCTTACCATTCTGTAGACCAGAAATTTAAGGACAAGGTGTCACAGCATTGGTTTCTGCTGAGGCCTCTCTCCTTAGCTTGTAGATAGCTCTCTTCTATTTCTATGTTGACACGTGTCCCCTCTGTGCTCCTCTGGTTTTTCATCTCTTCTTATAAGGACACCAGTCATATTGCATTAGAATCCATCCCCAAAGAACTCATTTAGCTTTAATAAGATCCCTAAAGATCATACAGTCAAATACAAGCACGTCCTGAAGTTTTGGAGATTACAACCATCAACATATGAATGGGAGTTGGGGGGACACAATTCGACCCACAACATATTCTAATATTCTGATGAAACTAGTCACCAAGGCATGGGACTGCTGGTGGAAAGAGGTGTGTGTTAAACAATCAAATAGATTAACTTTGATTTACAATACAACTTTTAGATGGTCAGGTTCATACTTCATCAAATACATAACATATCACACCCACCATCAAATTTCTAAGTCCTCTACCATTGTCCATTGAACTTCTTACTACCCTTTCCTTCAATACTCCTCCCCCTCTGGGAACCTCAGTTCTGTTGTCAATGTCCAAGGGTTAGTTTTTGCTGTGTCTTTTTGTTTGCTTTGTTCCTTTATATTCACATAGATGTGAGATCATCCAGTATTTTGTCTTTCTTCTATTTCACTTAGCATAATCCTCTCTAGTTGCATCCATGTTGTCACAAATGGCATCTTTAACAGCTGAAGCATTTCATTGTGTACATAGAACTTATACACTTTATCCATACATCTGCTGATCGGCACTTAAATTGTTTCCATTTTTTGGGTATTCTACCTGGTGCTATAATGAACATAGAGGGAGGGGCACACATCTCTTTCAATTAATGCTGTTGTTATACCTGAAGTGGGATAATGTATTCATACAGAATGTCTCAATTTTTTTGAGGAATCTCCATAATGGAGTTGTTCCCACTGGTTGTTTCCCCCTAGGCCTGTGACTCAAACACAGGGTATGTGACCTGCTCCTTCAGAAATGACTGACTTAACTACCACTCCACCAGGGTCCACCTCTTCCACCCATTTTTCTTTTATTGAATTACTTGCTTTTCTGTAGTTTTTAAAATATATTTTGGGTGTGACCCCGTTGTCGTATTTGTGAGATGCAAATATCTTCTCCCATTCAATAAGGTGTATTTTAGTTTTCTTGAGTTTCTTTTGCTGTACAGAAGCTTTTTAGTTTGACGGAGTCCCATTTATGTTTTTTTTCCCCTTGCATGGAGTTGAATGTCCCCAAAGACCTAAAGCCTGTCATGGTTATTGCCCGTTTTCTTCTATGTATAAAGTGTTTTTTAATTAAGGTATGAACACTTTTTAGACATAATGCTATAGTATATTTCATAGACTACAGTGTAAATATAACTTTTTAAAAAAAGCAGAAGACATTAATTTTCTTACCATTCTGGAGACCATTTCCTAAAAATCTTTTCTCCATTCTATGTTCTTGGTCCCTTTGTCATAAAATGAGTATTTCAGGGCACTCAATTCTGTTCTACTGATTTGTGAGTTTATTTCAGTACTATAGTGTTTTATTACTGCTTTGCAGTGTAGTTAAAAGTCGAGGAATATGATAGTTCCACTTTTGTTCTTTTTTCTCTTCATTTCTTTGGCTATTCAGTCTTCTTTGATTCCATAAAATTTTTTAAATGTTCCATTTCTTTGAAAAATGTCAATGGAATTTAGATAGAGATTATTTTTAATAGTTCTTTCGTGGAGTCTTCAGGGTTTTCTGTGTATATTATCATGCTATCTGAAAATAGTGACAGCTTTACTTTTTCAATTTGGATGTTCTTTTATCTTCTGGCCTAATTATACTGGCTAGCACTTTCGATACTATGTTGAACAGCAGTGGTGAGAGTGGACACAATGCCTTGCTCCTGATCTTAAGGGGAAATGCTTTTGTTTTATCATTGAGTATGATGATAGCTGTGGGTTTATCATATATGCCTTTTATTATGTTGAGGTATTTCTTCTTCTATTTTATTGAGTTTTTAACCTAAATGGATGCTGAATCTTGTTAAATGATTTTTCTGCATTGTTTTTTTTTTTTTCCTTTTGATGTATTACATTAATAGATTTGTGTATGTTGAACCGTCCTTACATTCCTGGGTAAATCCCACTTGTCATAAACAAAGCTTTCATATGCACTAGAAAACCAAAGTTTGTGTGACTCGCTCTATTATGATACTCACTTTATTGCTGAGGTCTAGAAGCAAACCACAATATCTCCAAGGTGTGCCTGTACACAATTTTTACCTCTAATATTTCAAATGAATAGCCAACTTGCCTTTATAAATAATAAGCACTAACATTTACTGAACAACACTTGTGTCAGGTACTGCTCAATTTAACCCCACCATTTCAAAGTAGTTTTTTTTGGGTTTTTTTTAAGAAGCATTGTATTTTTCATTTTAATTGTCATATGGTTGTTTCCCCTGGGGCCCAGTACTTGAATCCTAGGTTAAGTGGCTTGCATCCTGAAGAGATGACTGACCTAACTGCTACTCCACCAGGGCACACCATCAAGATTGTTTCGAGCATTAAACAAAGCAATTATTTTAATTAATTTCTTTTAAAAAGAGAAAGAAAGAGAGGAAGACAAGGAGGAAGAATCATTTTTGCTTATTTATTTTAGTTTTCCCTCTGGTTCCGGGCACAAGCCCAGATCCTGGGGTTTTATTTGGTCCACACCTGAGGTGCCTCAAGCCCTGAGTCACAAGGGCGCATCTAAACAAAGCATTTTGAAGAGGCAGCAAGAAAGGCACCAAATGGTGATGTGGTTTGCCCAATTCGTATAAACATTAACTAATGGGATCAGAATTCTAACCCTAGAATGACTCCATAGTGTTTGGCTGTCTGATACAAATTCCTCTTCTCACAGATGAAATACCATCTTTATAGGATACAAAATTTCCATAAATGTTTATTCATGGACATTCTGCTTCAATAATCTGTCTTATTCTTAAAATATCTTGTGATCATTTAAAAAATCTAATCTGATGGCATTGTCCACCCTACTTAAAGTTTTAGTAACTCCATATTCATCTCAGAATGAAGTCCAAACTCTTTAGCATGCCCTATGAAGTCCCTTCCTTCCCACCTCCTACTTCTGGAGCCTCAGATGTGGGTACAGACCTCTTGGCCCCCATTATTTCCTAAAACTTTCTGGAAGTTGTCTGAATAGGCCAAGCACATTCATGTATTACCTGTGTCTCCAAGCTCTTGCATACATGCTTTCCACGCCTCATCTTCTTTGCCTCGCTTATTGGGCAAACGTGTATTTATTTTTAAAGATTAAGTACCTTTAAAATATCTAAAAGTATCACCATCTCCAGTCTTTCCTCCCTTCCCAATCAATTAAGCAGAAAGAAATCATTCTTTCCTCCTCTATGTGTCTACTCCCTCAGACTTTTACCCTAATAACATCATTATTTGACTGTGTAATTTTATGTTTTACTCTCCCACCATAATATGAATGCCTTGAAGTTAGGACCATATCTTATTAAGTGCTTACCTAGTACAACTTTAATAAGTTATTTGTTGCGTGAGTTAATATAAAATAACTGTCAAATTATGTGAGCAACAGTCTGATTTATAAAAAGATGTGACAACTTCTAAAATGATACAAAACATCATTTTCAAACAAAGTAAAAAAATGAGTGTATTTACCATACTCGTTATTGACACAGCAAATGGATGAATGGAATAATTCATGCTATGGCATATTTAATGGCAAGAGAGAAAGTTGGTTGGAGGAAGGCCTCTAGAGGAACTTTGTCTTATAAGAATTAGAATCGAGGGGCTCCATAATCATCTGGCATCCGCTCGATGTTGTACCTGATCAGGACAAAAGAGTCACATTGGTAAGAAAGGAGGGTTCGGAACCCACCTAAAAACTCATCCTTTACTGACTGCAGTTCTCACTCCCCTCTCTTAATCCTAGTCAGTGGACATTTTATAGGGCTACCACAGAGAGTAATTTATAGCACAACACTGACTATAGTGTATTATTTTTATTCTTCAGCATCAGAAAGTATGCCAAGTGGAGGAGCAAGAATGAGTCCAGGTAAGCCCAACTCTTCAGCACATATTCTTCCCACTATATTATGCTCTCCTCAGGCTCAAAAACTGGACAACAGTAGTCTGAGAATTGGCACAGAAACATCCAAGAAGGATAAAGGAACAGCTTTTTTATAAACTTTACTTTCCCAGATGAGGTGCTAATCACACTTAGTAGACTTTCAAAAAAAGTTATTTCTGGTCAGAAAGATGAACTTGATTTAAATTACTGCTTTGTATTTAAGGTCTTTATGTCTTTATTTCTTCTAGTAATCTTATTGTAACAATGTGAATGTCTGTCTCATTTTTAAATGCTAGCTTTACCTTTTGCCCTTGTTCTCGTTAATTTGTCTTATTTCTTCAAATACAACTACGTAAATCCTTTGGTAAAACAATATCTTTCACATCTTCTATACAACCTGATCTCATTTAAAAGTGATAATAACTACATGCTTTTAATCACTTATCCCAACAGAAAGTTCTCACCTGTGATTAGAAATGTACATGATGGGAACTCCAGGGATCTTCCGGATTCTTCTTTTAAGGTCCCGATCAACCGTGGCCACAATGTAACACTTGTGCTAGAAGAGACACCAACTGAGTATTCACATAAGTTCCTAGGACCTACCCTACTTAGCCATCATCGTGGATAAAGGCAAAACCATTGGCTAGTTTGAAGAATCATTCACTTTCAAGGGCAAAAAGTGCAGGAAAAGTTATAATAATTTGGTGAGTAGCTACTATGATCTAGGGGTTCATATAAATAAAACATAATAAATTGCATGAGCTCTAAGAATCTTGAGAAGAATGAAAAACTACTTCAAAAGCTACTTGCAAGTTGCAAATTGTCTTCTGTCTCATAAGCAGAAGGGATTTTCATATTGGGAGCTGACAATTCTTTACTTTTGAGAAAATGTCCAAGGATTATGCAAAAGGAGTAAGTACCTTGGGTAGGAGGTGCAGCTTTTGTCTTTTCTGGGATTTCTAGGCTTGGGCCTACTCTGAGGTGGCAGAGGTAGGATGTATCTTGGACCATGAAGCCAGAAAAGGCTCTCCAGGACAAGCCTGAGCATAGCAGTTTTGAAAGCAGTAACATTTAGTGGCATTGGAAGCTAATCGTATTGTACTTTACTTCCATCATACTCAAATCTTCCACTGAGTTTTAAGAGTTGCAGCGTGGTGTCAGCTGTACTGTGGGGATTAAGGCAAATGCTGTGTAATTCATGGAGTAGAGTGGCTCATGGAGTGGCTAAAGGGATGGTCACCAGATAAAGAAGATTTCATCAGAGAAGTCTCTTAAAATTAATCAGTAGCCCAAGTTCTTGTGCTGCTTGATAAGGAAGTCAAAGAGAAGAATCAAAAACCTATTTATTCCAGGGTACATGTGAGATAGCATCCCGGGAGACTCAGAGATAATTGGGAAACACTTCCAGATTAGGTACAATAGAGAGGGAAAAAATTCGTGCATGAGGAGAGTACAGGGATATGGAATCTTCTTTTAGTGTCACAGGAAGGTAGTAACTGATATATCTACATACACTTCAAAGTTTGTGGAATAAAGAATCAGTAAGTGCCTCAAATCAAATACACACTAAATGCTGGTACTGAGATTTGAAACCCAGGTCTCCTCCCCAAGCCTGTGGTCTTTCCATTATGGTTGTAGCATACATTTCCAATTCTCTTTCTTAAGTAAAGAGGACACCTATGCTTCCTATGATGGGCTTCCATATAATTGTTTATATTCCTAGATATTTTACGGACCTTGAACATTCAGGAGAGAATACTTTATCTTCTTACTGTTTTAAAGCATCAAGTAAACATTTAGAATCTGATGCTACCTGAGTTACTCTCTGTACTAAGCAGTCATCGGCATAGGTTCCTTTGTGAGTGCATGGTAATCGTTCAAATCTTGGATCCTTGGCAATCCTATGGGGTTTGAAAATGGATTAAAGAAAACATTCAGACAATTGAATAACTAAATAAGTGAAATATGAGTCTATGATCTATGTGGAGATTTTAAGGCATCCTCTCCTCCTGAAGCTTATCTTCGAAATGAAAGATTATTTATAGAGAAGGGAATTTAACCATACTGGCTGACAGCTGATGTACCTTGGGCAATGTAATTTTTCACAAAACTCCGAATTCATTTATTTCCATTTTATAGACAAGGAAGCAGATTCAGAGAGAGAGATAAATTTGTTCAAAGCTATATAGCTGGGAAGTCAGGACTCAAAACCCAGTCAGGTGTGTGCTGGTGGATCAAGAGCTAGGTCAATCACCTCTGAAGGAGTACAAGCCACATAGCCCTGGGTTGGAGTCCCAGGGACGGGGTGGGGAGAAACAAGCAGTGCGAACAACTAAACAAAAATAAATAAAATGCTTCTTCCTCTTCTCTCTTCCTAACTATCACCTTCATTTCTGCCAGCACCTTACTCTAAAATATATATATGTATGTATGTATGTATGTATGTGTGTGTGTACACACACACCCACACCCTCACACCCATTTAACTTTCAGGGTGTTGTCTTACACAAAAGTACAAGGATACAGCCACAAGAATGGTCCCTACAACATAGTTTATAACAGTGAAAAGTGAGATCATCTCAATAAACATCGCAGTAAAAGTTAAATATATTTGGTGCTCCTATCCTATTTAAAAATGGTAGTATTTTGTCAATTGCATATATGATGTTTGTCTCTACCGGCTATAGTATGTAGCCAAGGTGTGAGCAGGCTATACCAAACAGGTTTATGTAATTATACTCCATGAAGTATGTACAAAGACAACATTTCCTAAGAACAAATTTCTCAGAACATATTTGTCATGAAGTGACACTGTACACATAAAGATGAAAAAAGTTCTGTGACACAGTGCTCAACCTTTACTACATGCAACATATTGGTATTTTATAGTTTATACTGTTTTATAAAAAAAACTGTGAGCTATACACTGACTTCATGGTCTATAGATTTTCATCATGGTCCATAGATTTTCAATCTCCAGGATGAAAGACAGTGTTTTAAGAGTATGGACAACCTTGATTTTACCAGATATTGCTAAATTGCTTTCCAAAGTGATTATCTAATTTACACAGCTAGAGCTGAGTATTAGAATTCCCATTCCTCCCAGTCTCAGCTATTCTTGACATTGTCAAGTCAACTTTAATTCTTGCCAGTCTGCTGAGTATGAAATATCTCATTGTGAATTTGAGGATTTTGTCTTTTTCTTATGGATCCTTATATGACTTTAAAATGAGCTGACTATTGATAATGGATAACAAATATCTCTTAGTCTGTCTTTGGAGTTTTGCTATATTATTCAGTATTCAATAATTAGTTTTCAATTATGGTTTGGATTTATTAAGAAATTCCTGTCCTCTCCAAAATCATTAAAATATTCTCTATAGTCTTTCTTTTTTTTTTTTAAAGAAAGGTACAGGTAGGAATGAAGGCAAGTAGGGAGGCTGAAAGGGAGTGGAGGAAGAAGCACTTTATTCCATTTAGTTGTTCATCTTGGTTGTTGCTCTAAGACCCAGGACTTGAACTCTGCTCCTTGGGATGCAAGTAGCTTGCTGGCTGGCGGTGGCAAACTCATCTGCTACACTACCAGGCTGTCTCTCTCTCTCTATTTTCTACTGAAAGTTTAGAGACTTAATCTACTTGGAATTGGTTTTTGTCAAACAAATGAGACAAAAATTCAATTTTATTTCTTTCCACAAGGATAAACAATATTTTAATAGTTTATCGCTTTCCCACTGATCTAAAACAGTACTATCACTCATATCTTTCATATCTTTTTAATTTTTTTTTAATGCTGCAGGCAGGAATGAAGGCGAGTAGGCAGGTAGGAAGAGAAAGGAGGTGGAAGCATCTTTATTTTACTTTTATTACATTTTAACACTGATTGTCTCTCCCTAAACCTGGGACTCGAACCCATGGATTTGTAGCTTGTCCCTCTGGAAATGACCTAAAAGCTCCGATTTTTCTTTTGCCTGGGCTTCAGGCAACCATTGATCTAAAATCTATTGCTATTGCTTTGCCTTTTCTAGAATTTCATATAAATGGAACCGCATTTCTGGAGTGATGGAAATGTTTTATTTCATGACTATGATGGTATTCCATGACTGTATATACTCTTCAAACCCCTCAAATTATATAATTAAAATTAGTGAATTTTGTAGCATATAAATTAATACCTCTGTGAAAGACACATAAAAAAAACCCCATTATGAATAGGTTTTTAACCCAGGTATGATTTTAAAATATCACACTGATAATTTGGAAAATATTGATTCAGAGTTACAGAGATCTTCCAAATATTGACACATCACATTACAGATACCACAGAAAATCATACTATTAATAAAGAGCAGAAACACTCTGGTGTAGCAACAGTTAGAGCAATTGCCTCTGAAGGAACACAGGCCACATACCCCTAGGTTAGAGTCCCTGGTCCTGGAGATAAACGACCACTGTGAACAACTAAATAAATATAAAATAAATGCTTCTTCCTCCTCTCTCTGCCTGCCTGCCTGCCTACTTGCCTTGATTCCTGCCTGCACCTTTCCTTAAAAAAACAAAGTTCCACTGGTCTCAACAGCAAGATTTTTAGTATTGGGAATGTGATTCCTGAAAACTCTAATTTTCACGTGAAAGCTCAAATTTTATCAACGGCAAGAAATAAAGTTGTTTTCCTTAGTGACAGTTCACGGCATTAATTTTTTCAGAAAATATCTGCTAAATAGCAAAGTCTAAAAATGATTCTTTTGTCAGTTATTCTTCACAGGGAAAGAACATTCCATGAAAAAACAGGTAGTTCAGGTCACAACACAAGTAAGTATATAAATGCCTTCCACGGAGACAAGCCCCAGCTTCTGGTATGCAGCAGAACTGCTTTATGTTTACTTCACATTTCACCACAAAGAACACTGCTGTGCACCTGCAGGCTGAGATTTAACAAAGGTAATAATGTCACTGCTTCATCAAGGACTTAAGTGACTCTGGCATTATTATTTTTTTTTTTCATTAACTGTCAATGGGTAGTGGCGAAAAATACAATGACTGGTAGCATTTTTGAACCCACTGCCTTGATTTGAACTAAAGCACCAGCATTATTCCATAAGTAATGTCAGGACAGTGACAGAGGCACTTTCTTGGTATTACTATGAAAACAGTTTTACAAACTCCCCTAGGAAGGGTCCCATAGACCACGCTTTGAGAACTGGTACTCTAAATTCAAGGGTGCTTTCTAGAGTAAACTCAAAGCTTAGAATGTGAATTCTTTAAATGTGAGTTTCTAAAAGCAGTGTCTTGATAACAAACTAATAGCACTTTCCAACTGAAAATTTAGAGAAACTTGAAAGGAAGTTCAAACAACTAATATGACTTAGTTCAAAAACTTTAGCTTAAAAATCTCTAACCTTCAAATGTTTCATTTCTGAATCACAAATAGTTGCCTAGTTTTGTATGATTTTTATTTAAACTAATTGGTCAAGAAATTTTTGGATAGCAAACAGGTAAAGGAGGGTCAAAAGAATCTTCAGTATATCAATACAGAACAAATCTAAATCAGTTCCTTCCTACCTTAGAGCCACTCTATACTTCTGCCCCAGCTTCTCAATTTCAGCCAGTACACAGTCGGTTATACATGGGATACCTGTCAGGGAAAAAACATTTCATTACAGAATTTGTGAAGAAACTGATTTTACTCTCTCTGAATTATATCCTGTTTAGAGTCTTTAAAAGACCCACCAGACTTCTAGAATAAAAGTAGAATAACAAACAGAAACAGTAAGAACTAAAAGAGAAAAAAAATCCTTATACAGAAATTCAGAAATGTCCCAACTCCACATCACAGATTTCATAAAATGTCTATAATAAACGTAACTGGGGAAAAAATTAAGTTGCAACTTTATCAGTTTTTACATGCATTTAGCTAAATTCTAGGTGGAAGAAAATTAAATATAAACCAAAAGAAATAACAAAGTTAACCAGAAAATGTAGATTTGACCACATAAAAATATAAAACTTTAATCTGATAGCTATCAAAAAGTCATATTGAATAAAATAAAAATAAACTGGAAAAATATGCCTACATATTTTTCTAGGGCTTAATTTTCTTAATATAACAAAGTTAAAAACTGTAGTTTCGAATTATATGCTATTTGTTAGGCACTATGCTAAGAACTCTAATTTCTATCAGGTAGCATTCTTTCTTTTTTTAAAGGAAAGGTACAGACAGAAATTAGGGCAAGCAGGCAGGCAGGAAGAGAGAAAAAAGTATTTTATTTTATTTAGTTGTTCATCTTGGTTGTTCCTGCCATGAATTTTGGATCTTGGGATGTATGTGCACTGTGTCCAATCTTTAATCCACCAGGGTGCACCCACATAGAGAATTTTTTAAATTGTCATTCCCCAGTGAAAGACATTATAGGGAAATTTTTTTATGCTAGATTTATTTTTAACACAAACATGAATACTTTTGAAAGCAGACAAACTTAAAACAAATTTTAACTAAAATACAATGCCCAGGGCACGCTTGGTTGGAGTAGGTTGGGTCTGTCACCTCAGTCCACATACATCTCGAGAGCCCTGGGGCCAGGGGAAACAACCATGATAAACAATTAAATAAAGTAAATAAAGCGCTCTTCCTCCTCTCTCTTCTTGCCTGCCTGCCTCTACCTGCTTTTGTTTCTGCCTGTACCTATCCTTTAAAAAACCAAACAAATGCCTAGAAGAAAACAAAGCTGTAAACTGGAGGTAAGATGTCAATGAGATCAAACAGTCATGGCATCAGAGGGCAATACATGTCATGTGCAACAAAAACACTTTCAGTCAGGTAGCAGTGACGCAACCATGGGCTTGCAAATGGAGCAGGGAAGCAAGCCCAGGAAATTCACTATAAAGGACGGGAAAGTAACAGGGAAGAGGACTTGTGGACAGAAAAGAAAGCTGATGAGAAGTTAACTGTTTTCCTTTGTTGGAATATCAAAGGGAAATGAAAGGACCAGAAGCTATAAAAAGGTCCGGGGGTACACTACGGTGGAGCAGCGGTTTGGTTAGCTGCCTTCGGCTCAGGTAACGTATAGCCCAGGGACACAGAGTTGAGGACTGGGACTAGGAGGGAAGGTGGTGTCAGGGAGGAGGACACAACTAAAATGAACAACAATAAATAAAATGTTTCTTCCTCCCTGCCTACTGTTTGTTTCCCTGCATTCCTGACGCCCTTTCCTCCTCCTCCTCCTCAAAAAAAAAAAGGTTAAAGGGATATTTTCAAGCAAGAGGAAATCCTTCCTTTTGGCATAAAGGCTAGTAAAATGAAAACTAAATAGAGCTTAAAACAGTTAAATAATCTCTTAGGTACTGAATTTGTACTGCACTCAAGTGCTTCCTCATGCTACACAGAAGACTTCAGAAAGTGTAATTTCCTGAATGAGCTTGTTTCACAAAAGGCAGAGAGAGAGCATTTATCTTCATGCAACACAGCTATACTCTAAGGTGCCCATATACTGAGAAAGCCTAACTACAGGACTAAAGCTATCCTAAAGAGTCACCATCTACACACAAGCGATAGAGCTATACAATTAACAATTTCCTGACAAGGGGCCATGCTCAAACCCTTCCACCCATATCATTTATGAATCAGTCAGAGCATTTTTGAAGAAGTAGCTCAGCAGCATTTGGGGAATAACACAAAAAAAATCTGCCAGGTACTGTGTTTTTCCTTACACAGGGCAAACCAAGGTCCATTCTTATGCAGGCATGCAGGGGCCCCAACTTCAGATTAGTCATTATTCCTAACAGACTAAAAAAATTAAAGTATTGTAAGTACATAGCTTTAAAAAGAAATAAGGCCTATGTGAAAAAATAAATCCTTTTTCACCCCCATCAATTCTGATCCTTAGAGATGACAATTGTATTCTATTAACGATTTTTCTCACCTGCTGAATACCTTCACATAATAAACATAGGCAGTCACAGTTTACAGTTTCTAATTTTAGGTATTTAAAGAATTTAGTTCTCTGACCTTTCCCAAGTCCCCCATCCCATCTCTCCATCTTGCTACTTTTAATAAATCAATAAACAACAGTTATATCACTCTGCAAGTTCATTATATAGCATGCTATAAAAATGAGGTATAACACATTTTCTTTTATTTCAATTATTTATTCTTTATGGCAAAGTAGACATTCAATGTTTATTTGTATCTTTAACTAGATTAGAAAATATATGACTATAAACCCACCACAAAATGCCTCATTATTATAGATCATTATAATGATATCATATTAGGAAGTCATTCCCTTGTATATGGCCTAAATTTTATTTTTCCTACTCGTAGTAGTGAGGGAAAATCATTTGAAGGCAAATATGCAAGGGAAATCTATCAATGAGAAACTCTATATCCAGGTATAAAAAAACTTCATATCCTTTGTATTATAAATAAACACTAGACTGAATAAACTTAGGAATCGTTGACCTTCATCACTTCTGGTCTGTGACTGTAAATGGTAAAATGTCTCTTTTAACTGTAAATGTAAATGTAAATATAAAAGACTGCACATACTAAAAGAAATAAATTTTCATTTATCCAGCATTTTAAAAAATACTCCCTGACATTAAAATTGATGTCGATGATGGCCAAAGTATACTGTCTTCTGAATTGTCAAGTTATTCCCAATCAAGTTTCCATTATATTTCAATTTACTGCAAATGATCATTGCTATAGGAAGCAAATTAAATGACCAGCAATTCCGTTAATTAAAACTCCATACCCCTCTCTTCATGTATTTGGAGATGATTATTCTGTAAATATATCACAGGAATGTAAAAGTGTGATACTCACATTTGGCATATAGACAGTCCATCATTGATTGTACCAAGTCCAGTTTGGCTTTAATGGAAAAGTTGATAAAGTTAGTATCAACCAGGATGTGGTAAGGTGGGCCCAGCTGAGTGTTATATTGGAAGAATAAGCAGGAAGGGTGTTGGGTGCTGAAGGAAAAAGAAATAAAACACAAAGTAATGTCTACATTGATACTTTGGTATCAACAACTAAAAGTCGCTGCTTGTAACAGCTTGCTCTGGATTAGCAAAATCCTTTTTCCTATTCAATGAAAACAAATTCTAGTAAGTCCTATAGTGATATATCCATCACCATTCTATGGAAAAATGAGCAAACTAAGGGAAATATGATGACATTCTGGTAAAGTTAAATCATATTTATTTAAAAGGAATGACCTTTATTTTGAAAAGATGTCTATTATTTTTTGGTATATAGTCTCTTTTATGAAATGCTGGTAAGTTAAGCAATGACAATTATTTCTTTTGAAAGATTGTTGGCAAAGAAAAAAATATTAATAATTCTAGATTATCTCCCTAGGGCTTCCGGGAAAATTTTACTCTCCATGAAATCCAAAAACTTTTGAATTACTGAAATTGGTATATGCTTATCAATTTCAGCTCCTCTGCATGGTTGTGCTAGACTTACGCACAAATAACTGAACAAATCAACTCAGAGAAAGACTTGATTTCTAAAAGGCTTATGGTTTTAGAAAGTCTCTCAAGTTTTAAAGGAAAATTTGAAAAACGTGATACTTACACTTCTCTTTCCTTGAGTGCACTGGGATCTTTCTTTTCTTTCTTTTTAGGTTTTAATCTATCCTTTTCTTTACTAGGGGAAAAAAAGTGAATGAAATGCTATGAGTAAGAAAAAAACAGCAATTATGCCATTCAAAATTAAATTTCTTTTTTTGTCTATAGAGGACAGCATACACTTTTTGAGCACAAATAACTGGGTGGGAAGTAATCGAGAAATAAAATAATTGGTCAATAAGACATAATGAAATTTAAAAACTTCTAGCTAAGTTACAAAAATTGTTAACAAGCGAGAGTATCATTCCTCTTTCATCTCCCACGGCCATCTGGATTCTTATAAATTTTATAAAACTGAGACATCTCCCTTCTTTCCCTCAAAAATACTGGAGTGCTGTGTGCTGGAGACATGATATTCATAGTATGTAACGTCACTGTCTCTCAACAATTATAATATTTTTTTTTCTTGGAGAACTTAGTGTAATGGCAAGAAATAAAGATAATTCTACCTACCTCGCAGAACTTTTAGGAGGCTTATTGTGACACAGTGGGTATAGTACATTAAAAAGGTAGAACAAAGTGAACATTTAAGATGTTTATTTCCATCCCATTCACCAGTGTACTTGCTCAGTAGCTAAGTGATGGTTAAGTGACTACCGAGACACAGTAATTTAAAAAGTAAATATAAAACAACAACAAAATATTTTACTACTTATGAAGATAAGTATTATATCTGGGTCGTCTATGAAGAAGCCCATCGATACGCATACTCACAGCCTCTGATCTCTAAGACTAAGCATTCGCTTCATAGTCGCATACTTCCTTGCTTTCTTCTGCTTCCCCTGGAAACAGAAATTTTAGGCTAAAAAAAAGGTTGGACACACACTGCATCTCCTTAAGCTCCCGCTTTTCTTTTGTGCATTCCTTTTTCCTTCAAATCCCTAGCTTCTCGTATCTTCCCGCCCCAACGCAGCCATCTCCTTACTAGCTAGAGCGTAACAGGCCCTGCGGGAGCAGTTTAAGAGATATGATCAGTGAAAATAACAACAATGTGGAGGGAATGTGGCCGAGGGTTGATCCCCCCACCTCAATCTGCCCCAAATGCAGTCTGACAAAGACCCTTCTCCAAATCCCTTCTCACCATGTTCAAGCAGCAAGCTCGCTTCTTCCGGGATTACCAGCAACGCGCCCGTTTTGCGTCATCCAAATACAGCTTCCGGCAAGCCCTACCCCGGAAGCGGAAACCGCTTTGGGAAACGGAAAAGCTCGGAGCCGGTTCCCAGCCCCGGCGGAGATCTGTGTTTGAGTCTCCTGAGGGAAAGCTGGAGGGCCGGTCTCCTGCCTGGTGCAGCCGCTGCCTTCCACGGCGGCAACGCTGGAACTTGGTCGCTCTGCACACCCCCCGCCTCGGGTAATGATTCTCTCCCCGCCAGCCCGGGCAGAACCCAGAGGACTTTCCTTCACCAGGGCTCTAGAGGGAGGACAAGGGTGGGGGGACGGAATTCTGAGTTACCCAGTAGTTTGGGGAAACACATGCTCCTCGTCCCTCAGCTCTGGGAAGTCAGGTCTCTGCAGTGCAACTGAGAGGCTCTGGTTCCGACTTGGTTCTCCTAGCCCGCATGCTGCAGCCTCGAGGACGATTCTTCCCGAGTACACTCTTGTATTTTGATGAGGAGAGGGATGAAGCAACGTTTGAGGTCCTTTAGCTCATTTCCAGAAAATAAGGGCATAAAGTTGCATATGTTACTGTTGCCAAACCGGAATAACGTGGGAAAGAATTGACATCTCTTGTGAAACCTTTGTGTGTCAATCTTAGGGAAAGGGAGTTTTTGAGAGCTTAATCAGGGAAAGCCAGGTTCCATTCTTAGAGTGCCTGCTATGTATTCCGGCTTTTTTAGTTTTTGTTTGCCTTTTGGAGCTTCCCTTCCCCTTGAAAGTTTATGGAAATCCGGGGATGCTTAAAAAAATGAGCACATACGATATTGTTATACAATCTATGAGACTCGTGGACTCCGAGTACATCCATGGACCCTCAAGGTATCTTGAACGGAAGGTTGAGAACCCCAATCTAGTATACTGTACTTGGTACTTTAATCTTATTATCTTCTTTTACTTTGGAATTACTTAAGTAACCTCTTTTTCTAGTTTAGGAAGCCGAGGCTCCCACGTTGTTCAAGGATTTATTTGTTTGGGTCTGTTTGATTAGAGAGGCAGTGCTTATTGCACAAAGCTACCCTAGTGTTTGAAATCCAAAAAAGGTTCGTAGGTTAAAGAAAAAAAGCTATGAAACAGTGTTCATTAGCATTAACTTTGGGGTTCACATTAACTGAATGGGTTAAAATCTCTACTGTTTCTTACTAGCTGGGTGATATAGATGAGATTATCTGCGACAGTTTCCTCCGTCTGTAAAATGTAGATAATCATATTAGTACCTGTCTTACAATGATTACAAAGTAAGTTAAAATGTGAAGTCCCTAGAACAGTGCCCACCTCAAGAAAACCCTGCAGAAGGGTTTTCTGTTATTATTATTGTGTGTATTCCAACAGTATGTGGTGGTGCTGGAGTTTAACACCAATTGTATTTTAACATAGTTGCTCTGTTTTGGAACTTGAGTGTGTTGGTTACTTTAAGAACCTTGTTAAATTTTCAATTCTTGACCTCAGTTGCAGGGTGATTTCTTGTGTGGATTTAGGTGCAGACACGGTTTTCTCCCTGCTTCTCTTGTAAGCACTGTCATGCACTAAATGCATGCGGTTAGGTAGCTTTGTAGTTCCCACATCTGACTTTTTAGGCTCTGATTTTTTATGTTAAATAGTTTTATTGTTGAAACATTTACAGATACTCTATGTGTCCCCTGCTTTACTCACTTGAGGTCAGTAGTTTGAGTTGAAATCGTTTATCATTGAAGCTTCTACAGATGCTGTGTGTGTGTGTGGTTCCTGCTTTACCCCATTTGAGGTCACTAGAAATTTCTAATCTTTTCAGAACAGCTCGTGTGTGCCAAACTGTCATTCATGGATAGAGCGACTACTTTTTTGCTGCATTGGAACCCCTTGGTGATCAGGCAATAAGCTTTTTAAATAAACATGATCAGTTGTTTGTTTTAAACATTTGGAGACTGATTACTGTTATATATAGGTTCAGAGGGAAAATTGCATATAATTAAATTGTAATTTGCATTTAAATTCAGGCATTGACAGAAAAAGACTCCTGGTAATGTGTACCCTGAATTTTGAAATCCATGAATAATAACACATTTAAAAAAAAAGTTTGTAATATCTGTTCTGAGAATTTTCTGCTTTCCTTTATTGTTAATACTTGATAGGAAGCTAAATTAGTGTAGGAACACCATGGTAGATGAGAACATATTTAAAAGCATATGTTTTTGTTGCATGGTAATTTTAGTGCAATCTGAGATTCTTACAGTCTAAGATTACAGTACCTATGACTTGATGGTGATGGGAGGTGGGGAGATAGTGTTGCTTTGTGTTGGGTAGAAGCAGAAAGTAATTGCTTTTGATTACATGCTTATAGAAAAAGAAATGGTTTTAGTCTTTCTCAGCACTCTAAAGGGTTGTTTGGTATTTTCTGCAGTCTTGAAAAAGAATTGCTGAAGGCATTTGATCCACAGTTTGAACACATAATTGAACTTGGATTTCATTCCATTCACTAATTGGTCTGACTTACTAATTTAACTTAATAACAAATTTTTGTATAAAATTATGGATAATGAAAATTTCTTGAAAAGCATCTTGTATTTCATTGTTAAAAATTAAAGGTAGATTCGCTTTTGTGGTCATCAATGGGGAAAAAAAATGAATTCACAGATAGTTCTTCATTTTCACATAACAGTTTATACACTTATTTTAATGTCTCATGTGATATGAGTTTTTCCCCAACAGACACTAGTTGCTGTTAATTATTTTTCAGTATGCTTGACTTACTCCTAAATGTGGTAGCATGGTATATACAACATTCTCTGTTCCTGAAGTCTTAATAGTGAATTGGCTTGTAAGGATCCTTCAGAAGTATATTGCTACTCTTTTAATTATTTAGAAAGTGTATATCTACCCTAGCAATATTTATTTTTATATTTCTTTGTGAATACTTAATACATCAACATACCATAAAACATCAGGTTTTATGACCTTAATAGATTCTAATATATCAATTAGGCTTTTTTCTATATGAAATTTTATTAAAGGAACATTGCATTATAACTTTTAAGTTTAAGTAACGTGTACATCAACATCATTAAACTGACCCATTCATTTTGCCGTTTAACTGACTGTAGCCATTAATTAGCTTAGGTTTAAATTTAAATGTTATCTTTTTTTGGTTTCTTTTTCTCAGAAAGTTTCATGAATGTCTAGTTTTTACTAATATTTTGTACAATAGTTTTCAGAACTTCTGAGGTTGTTTAATCTTATTGCTTTTTGTGTGTGTTTGTAATTGAGGGCTTGATAAAATGTTTTATCACCATGGTGTTTTCCTAGTGGGACTCTGGAGACCTGTTCTACAAATTATAGATAAATAGAGAAAAATGAGTATTCATTTAGTTATTAAAAAAGCAAGCAGCTTTGGTAGACGGATGTTTTGCCTTTTAGCTTGACTTGAATAGTACCATAAGATTTTTTTTTAAAAGAGGAAAGAAGATGAAGAAATATTTTTAAGGAAAAAGGAAAAGAGGGAGGGACTGAAGAAAGGAAGAAGAAAGAAGAGGAGGAACACTTTTATTTGTTTACTTATATTTGGGTGTTCTCCGTGGCTGCCCAGGGTCTCAAACCCAGGCCTCTGGACTTAAGATGGACCACACTCCAACCACTGGCTTAGCATCTGAGTCACCAGTATATACCAAGTACCATATGATTTTAACATGAATTTTTGTAACCTTGTTGAGGAATTTGTACCATGTTATTCGGAGTTTATAGCTGAAGTGCTCATTTCAGTAGAATTTGTCTGTAGATGTTGAGATGCTAATAGTCATTATCTGTTAATTGTATTTTCTATTCTCTTTTTTTTTGGCCAGAGATCAGGTAATTTAATAATATACATCATGCATTTTCTGTAGTGTCCTCTTGCTTTTATCCAGAGATCCAATTTAGTTTATTTTAACCCTCTCTTGTCGAGAGGAATGTTCAACACCAAGGATACTTCTTGATCTATGTAACAAAACTTTAGGAGGAGAAAGAAGTTTAAACAGCTCCCAGGTGTGGTCTAGTTTTTCATTCTTGGTGAAGAGGGAAACCCAGATGGGTTGCATAAATGGTTTAGAGTCTAGAATTGAAAAAAATGTTTTCACTACGTGTTGCCTGAATTGGGGCAGTGACTGGAGGTGTGTGGTCAGAATCCTAAGAGGTAGTGAGAATATCAGTGGGGAGCCATACGTAATACATTGGAGAATAATTTTAGATCCATAGAAAAGTTGCAGAAATAGTACTGAGAGTTCCTGTATATGTTTTACCTGTTCTTTTTCTAATATTAACGTCTTACTAATGTGAACATCTTATATAACCATGGAACACTTGTTACATCTTAAAAATCACTGTTGGTGCAGTACTTTTAACTGAGCTATGGATTTTCTTTTAATTTCGCAAGATTTTCCATTAGTGTTCATTTTTCTCTTCCAAGAGCCAACTCAGGATACCACATTGCATTTAGACCATGTATAATTTTGATAGTTTGGGATTTCCAATAAGCTTTTTCTATGCTATGTATGTGGTTCATTTTATCTTCTCTGACCAGTGCTGAACAGAGGAAGTCATTGATCATGAGAATAAACAGTACTTCATAGCTAGTGTTTTTTACTCCTTTTTTCCCAAAGCACTGTTTTTCACTCAGTGGAAGAGTTGGCTTTGCTTCCAGAAAGCTGGTATAAAGGTTTTTTAGAAACTAAGAGCAGATCCTGATTGAGGAGCCCTACCCTGGGCTTCACTAACAACTGTACTGACCTCACAGATTAACTGTGCAGAACTATCACCACTTATTTACTTGTCTGTCTTCTTGACTAAACTGTATATTTCTAAGAAAGCAGGGATTCCCTTTCTCATTTTGGAATCCTCAAGGTCCAGCGTAATGCTTGGCATATAATAGCTTCTTAGTACACTTCTGAAGAAACTAATAAATATTTGGTGACATTATTAGGTTAATAGAAGTTTTGTTTTGAATACCTTAAGGGTACAATTTTTCCTTTAAATTAAACCTTCTTAGGTTGCCATTTCCCTGGAATCTAAAACAAGTCTAAAATGCCCTTTTTTCTGATTATGTAAATAGTTTATTCTCCTTAAAAATAAGAGTAGGTGCACCCTTGTGGAGTCAGTTGCCTCCGAAGGCTTGCAGGCCACATGTGCCTGGGTTTGAGTTCCAGGTCCATGGGGGAAAACCAGTGTGAACAGCTAAATAAAAAAATTAATAAAAATACTTCTTCCACCTCTCTTCCTGTCTGTATGCCTACTTGCCTTCATCTCTGCCTGCACCTTTCCTTTAAAATTTTTTTCTTTTAAATTAGAATTGAAAATAACGGATGATAGAAAGGTAGGCATTTTGTTAGTTTTTGAAGCCTGTGTGGCAGTTCCAGTTCTTCCTGACTAGGCTGCAGATCTGGCCATTTGCCTGCCTCCTCATGCACAGTTAATGAAATAACAGCTTCCTAGACTCATTGAAGGAGACGGCTTGTCAGATTCCAAGAATTAATTTTAAAATTTCCCTCATAGCCAGGATTCAGTGGCCCAGGATCACCAAAGCATAAAAGATACTGTGGTATGGGAACACAGGGTCCTGTCCTAGTTTTGTGGATTGGGCACAGAAGAGTCAGTTTTGTAAATAGGGGAAAAAACTCAAAGTAGGAGGGAATTATAAATTGAAGTGCCATTTCTTTTAATTTAAAAACTGTGAAGGGACGTAGATGAACCCCGTTTCTTTTTTCTTTGCCTTCAGACATCCCATGAGGTTACAAAATGAGAAGTGATAAAATGTCACTTCTTTTCCCTCTTATACTTAAATTAGCTTTGAGTCCCTTTTTCTTTCTTTGAATTGTGCTGAGAATGCAAACTCTATTCCAGAGGCCAATTGAATCTAAGCTGTGCTTTCATACATGCTCTTCATTTCACTGTGTCTGAAGAACCCTGGCTTGTTTTAAAGAGAGTGGTGCAATGGAGAGATGCCCAGCTGAATTAGGAAATGTAGAATTGCCTTTGTCTTGGGCAGCTTAACCTTTATAAGCTGAAATTTTCTTTTAACCAGTGAGTCATATAACTTTCTCCAGCCTCTTCCTGGGTTAGAGTGACTCAGTATTGTGAGAGTGATCTTATAAAAGCTTCTCTTTAAAACCAGAAGCAAGTAATTCATGGTTCCTCTCTTAACCTGAAGGTATATGTTCTGGATTTTGGAGTGTTGTTTTAAGCCAGCATTAGGGGTCCAGAGATTTTATGTAAGTTTGAGTAGATGTGAAAGACCAAAACCCTGGCTATATTGAGAAATGTCATTTATTAGGTTGATGGGGAGGGGTAGTCTTAAAAGATAAAAATCTTTCAGAAATAGACTGTGACTTGGATATGTGGGAAGTTGAATTTGAAAGAAACAAAAAGATAATAAGACTGGATAATTATAGATAATGGAATGCAGGGGATGAAAAAAACTTCTTAAAATTTTGATGAGAGATTTTCTTTCATGTTACTTTTGAAGAAAATCCTTGTGACCTTGAGTTCGACAAAGATAGGACACAAAAACCCACAAATTATATAAGAGAAAGTTGATTAGTTGAATTTCATTAAATTGAAATTTTACTTTTTAAACAACACTGTTAAGAAAATGAAAAAACAAGCCACAGAAAATATTTGCCAAACATATTTAATAAAGGACTTGTATTCAGAATATATTAAGAAAGCTTATGACTCAACAGTGAGAAGACAAACATCTCAGTTTTTAAAAATGGTGAACAATTGGTTACCAGAGAAGCTTTACATACAGCCATAGCACATAAAAATATATGCAATATTGCTAGTCCACAGAGAAATGTAAATTAAATGATACGCAGCTCTACCCTTCCCTTTTTTCTTTTTAAAGGAAAGGTGCAGGCTGGAATGAAGTCAGCAGAGACAGGCAGACAGGAAGAGAGGAAGAAGAAGCATTTTGTTTAGTTGTTCGTCTCGGTTGTTCTCCTGGCCTGGGATTATGAACCCAGGTTTTTGGGATGAATGTGGACTGCATTCAGCAAATTTAATTGTTAAATCACCAGGGGTACTCACTTCACACATTTTTGTATGGGTGAAATCGAAAAGTTTGGCAATGCCAAATGTTGAATGTTGAACAACTGGAGCTCCCGTCCATTGCTGATGGGAATGCAAGATACTACAGCCACTTTGGAAAACAGTTTGATGGTTCTGGTAAGTTAAGTATATTTACTTAACTGTATGACCCACAATTCCACTCTATTTTTTGTTGTTGTTTGTTGTTAAGAAGGAAGGGAAAGGAGGAAGAATCTCTCTCTCTCTCTCTCTCTCTCTCTCTCTCTCTCTCTCTCTCTCTCCTCTCTCTTTCTTTAAGGGAAGGAAGAAGAAGGAAGAAGCATATTTATTTAATTTTGGTTTTTCACCTGGGGCTCTGGGTTGCAAACCTGGGACCTTGGGCTTTACACCGACCTCACACCAGTGTCTCAACAACAAGGGTGCCTCCCAATCTCAGTCACTGAAGAGAAATGAAAACATGTATGTGAATATTCATAGCCGCTTTATCCACAGTAGCCCCCAAATTGGATAGAACCCAATTGTCCTTCAGCTGGTGAATGAATGGGTCAACAAATGGTAGTATGTCTACCTACTAAAGAGGAAAGAAACTGTTACATGTAACTGCTTGTATGGAGCTAAGAAGGGAAATGTCACAAAATCATCATTTTTGTATCTGATGCCATTTATTTGGCATTCTATAAAAAACAATATGATTGTGACAGAAAGCGTATTCCTGGGGTAGGAGGATGGGGACTGACTACAGAGGATCATGAGGAAATTTGGAGGGTGATAAAATGTTTTATATCATAACTGTTTTATGTCGTAACCTTACACAATTGTCAGAACTAATTGTTTACTTTAAATTTGTGACTTTATGTAAAAGTTATAGCTTAATAAAGATGATATTGACAAGTTTTTATTGCCAGCCATTTATGTAGGATTGGAGAATGACTTCAGATTAGTTTAGATCTGAATTTGCTATAGGTACTAGAATGATTTTGAAATAACCGTGTCACTGAATTAAACTGCAAAGAGCTTACTAGTTACTAAATATTAAGTCAAATTTAAGTAAATATTCTTAATGAGAATAGATGGAAGCAAGATACAAATTTTATTTGAAGTTGCTAGATCAGAGAATGAGAGTTTCTTGTCATTAAGGAAAAACATTTGGGTGTGGATTTTGAATCCCCTCTCTGGCTAAAATCTTTACTGGGTCTGATATTGCTGACCACCAGTTTTTGAAACAGTCACTTTCTTTTGCCATCAATAAACCATTTTTACAATGTATTCCGCCTCTCTGTTCCTTCTCACTCTTTGCTAGCACGTCTTTTTTGTTTTGGGGTTTTTTTTAGAAGTCAGGGGTACATTTAAGGTTGATCCTGTCAGGTTTCTGTAATTAGTCTTTTCTTCCTCTGACTGTTTTTCATGGCTGTCTTTTTCTGTACCCACATCTCTTAACAGCCCTCACGATGTTGGTATCTCTCTAGCTTTAGATACTTATTTCCATTTGTCTTGTGGATATATTCGCTGGGATATCCTATAGATACTTCAAACAACATGTTTGGTCCTGAACTCATCTTTCCCTCCATATTTGCTCTACCTTCTTAATTCTCACCACCATTCATCCAGGTTCCCAGGCATAGAAAAAAATTCCCAATTTATCCTTGTCTTCTTGCTCTCCTTTATCTTTTTGATCTTATGAGTTATCGAGGCTGTTGCTTCCAGCAAAGAAATAAAGCACACTGTAGCCTCTCCCCTTACATGTGGCCAGTGCCTGTTTTCTTGGACCAGTATCCTCCTGTCTCTCAACCATTGCTCTATCCTCTTCAGGGTCTCCATTGTCTCCAGAGTTACTTTTTAAATATATGTGACCTGGCATTCCCTGGTGGAGTAGTGGTTTGGTCAACCAACTCCTGCCGGTGTAGTCCACATACATCCCAAGGATCTATGTTTGTGTCCCAGGACTGGAGGGAACAATCAAGGTAAAGTAAATAAAATGCTTCCTCCTCCTCTCTCTCCCTGTCTGCCTGCTGCCTCTACTCGACTTCATTTTTGCCTGTCCCTTTCCTTAAAAAAAAAAAAAAAAAAAGGTTAAAATAGATGTGCGATCCTCTTTAGCTCTTACTTAAATGTATTTCTTGTCTGTGTGTCTAAAATGAAGTCATAGCCTTTTAAATTTCCAATTTATGTTTTCCTGAGCTTTCATTCTTCTTATCCCAAGAAATTGCGTGGTTTCCAAGTAGAATTTCTGTGAAAAACCCCTTAGCCCTTTAGCTCCACTCAGTGCCATCTTTCTGGTTTGTTGTTGGTAGGGCTGCTGTGGCCTGGACACAAACCACCATCATAACTTGGCAATCCAGCAACCTAGCAACCTGGTTTGTGCTAAGAGCCATATTCCCTGAGGCACTTCTGTAGAGTCAAGTCACTTGGGTCTAGTTTCCAGTCTCAACCAGTCCTTCCTTTCTTTTATACTCCTGTCTTGCTTCCCAAGAGCAGTTGAATTTTTCCCTTTTCTCAGTGCATTTCCATTTTATATCTGACACAGTGAAAGCACTTGTCCAAGATTATTCAGTAGTTAAGATTCATACTTTGACCACTACACTGTGCTGTACTTAAAATCAGTCACAACTGTTTGGCGCCAAGGGTCTTTTAAACACTTCGCTTTCATGATTGCTGAACTTTTCATCACTCCTTTACCTGACTCAGTATCTTTGCTTGTGCTGATCTTTCTACCGTGATACTAGTTCTTTTATTTCCTGCCTTTCAAATGCTTACTTATTCTTAAGTCACAGCCCTGTTGTCTGTCCTGTGAAGACTTCTCCACTCTCTCAGGAAAAGTTACCTCTCGCACTTCTTTGTCTTCCATACTCGCCACATTGTACTGTCCCATCTCCCACTGAAGCTAAGACAAGACCCTGTCTTATTTATACCGAGACTTTAGTTTTCAGTGCACAGTCTAGAATAGAGGAAACATGAGATGGATGGAGAGTGAAAAATATAGAAGAACCTTAAAGTGTTGGTAATCAGTGAGTTATAGTGAATTTGCTAAAACTTTGTTTAAGGAGTGTTTTAGTCTTAAGAGGAAATACAGATATCTAGGGATGGGGAACATCACCAAAAGCAGTTTTATTTATAATGAGAGTATATGGAATGAATGGTAATAGGTAACAGGCCAGAAGTTGAGTGGTGGTTGTAGTGTTTTCCAGCCTTTTTAGCTCAGTCCCTCTGGTGGTGGGAGATAGTGGACATGTCATTCCTTGGAGGCTGGGAAGCGCAGAGGGCCCCAAGCAACCTTTCTGTCTGAAGTACAAAATATCGATGACTATTTTTAAAATATCCATGTTGTGTCTTTAGAAATTCATGCATATTTTGCATTCCATTTTATTATATGTGAGTTTATTTTAATGTGGAAATGCATTTTTCTCCTCGTCCTCCAGTAATTAGATGCTGCAGGAATATGTTTCATTTATCCTTTGACTACTAGCACATTCTGGCACACCCAGTGCCCAAATCTGGGAAACCTGGAATAGGGTTATAGTCTAATATGGCAGCATTCTAGCTTTCTGTGATTTGGGGGATTATCTACTCAGGGGTATTATGTCATGGAACCAAGGAGGGTGAGCTCATCTTGTTCTGACTAACAAGGCTGTTCCTGGAAGGCTGCAGTCAGTTGGAGGCACCTCATTACCAGATCGCTGGGGACCAGCTGGAGAGAGTTCACAGAAGACCCACAGGAATGATTAAGAGACTGGAGGGGCTGACTGATGAGGAAAGAATATAAATGAAAACCGTATAACTTGGCTGAACCAAGATAGCAGGAATACACAACTTATAAATATCTCAAGAGTATAAACTTACGGGGGAAGGACAATCTTTTATGGTGGGATTTTTGGGGTAGGGAGAATAAACCAAGGGTAAAATTAAGCAAAGAAATGTAAATAATCTAAAATATCTGATGGTGCTCTTACTTGATTTCTTGGAACCTCCTTAGTTAGACCCTCTGACTTGTGAGCCTTTTGCTAATTGATTAGTTGATTGACTTTTTTTAAAAAGAAAGGTGCAAGCAGGAATGAAGGAGAGTGCGCAGGCAGGCAGGAAGAGAGAGGAGGAAGAAGAAGCACTCTTTTTATTTAGTTGTTCACATTGGTGGTTCTCCCCAGCCCTGAGTCTTGAACCTGGGACCTTGACATGTGTGCGTGGGACTGCTCCCAGGGTGTACTAGACAGCTAGGCCACCAGGGTACCCCTGAATGATTTAATTTTTAATTTGATATTCTTGGACTTGTGGCTGGTGCTTCTGTATAGAGAATGCTGGAGTACAAAGTGAACCTCTTCTTTAGTTTGTCTTGTGATTTGGAGCTCCTGTTTATTACCACTAGCTCTTTATGAACCAGAATTCTGAAGTGGACTTTATAAAGTTTCCCCCACCCCCATGGCTTTTCAGAATAGTACTTTTAAAGTAGAGACTGAGTTAATAATAGTTCTTGTAATACTTCTAGAAAACCGGATATATTTGGTCCCTAAGGTACTGGTTTTAGGAAATTGTAGTCTTGATGAAATGAAAGCATGCTTGTAAGAAATGTATACTTTGGGAAATGATTGTATAAAATTCCTAGTTGGGGTATGGGAGGCATAAATCTTTTAAATAACAGTGGAATTAGCCAGGAGAAACATTTGCATAATGTTGCAAAGTTTTATAACGCTTTTTTCTAAGGGTAAGAATAGTAGTAGAATTGGATTAAATTTGTTTTTATGCTTTTTTAATTTATAAAAATGCATTTATTCATACAAAGCAATTATGTGACATTAAGACTAAAACTTCTGCATTAGAGATTGGTAAATCTCTTCGTGAAGGGTCAGATAGGATTTCATGGGCCCGTATTTCTGCTGCTAGTGCTCAACTCTGCTGCTGTGGTATACAAGCAGTTACTGACAATATATAAACGAATGAACTTGGCTGTTTCTACAAAGCTTTTTTTTTTTTTTTTTTAGTAAAACCAGACGACTGTCTGTATTTGGCCTACAGGCCTCAGTTTGCCTTCTGCATTTCCTGTCCTGAGCTCATGGTCTGCAGGCCAGCGGCATCAGCATTACCTGTGAGCCTGTTAGAGAAACAGAATAGTGGGCCCCTTCTCAAGAAGACTTTCTCAAACTTGAAAGTGCATAGGAATCACCTGGGATCTTGTTAAAGTGCACACTGAGATAAATTGAATATCATACTAGCCACTCACTGGTTGGCAAAGATGAGTACGACCCAGTCAGTGTCCTCAGGGAGTCCTCTGTCGAATAGGAGACATTACTGTAAACACAGAACTGTAACACTAAAAATGCTGTAATAGAGGTATCTTCAGCATGAGCTTCACCAAAGAGAAAGTGATAGGTTCTGCTTGGCATGTGGGGAGCCCTCAGAGGGGCTTGGGAGTTGGACCAAGAAGAGTGATTGTGCTTGAGTTGAGCCTCGAAGCTCATTAAAGACACTGAAGCTTTGGGGGTCTCTATGGGTTTATAGGCAAGTATATGTAGTTCAGAGTAGAGGCCAGTACAAGTGATGTTAGAATTAGGATTTGTTTTAATACTTAAATAGTTAATTACAGGTTGGAGACACACTAAGATCATAATGAATTTAACTAAAAGACCAGCAGTTCTACTATCTTTTTCTATTTTTTAATACCATTTCCTTATTTAAAAAAAAAAAATTAGCTTGTTTGTACCCTCCCCTTTTTAGAAAAACAGGTCCCTAAAAAGTATTAGTTTTCCAGAAGTAGAAACTTTTTATACATCCTTGCATTAATTAGAATTTGGAAAACACTAAAAGGTACAGGTAGAAAATAAAAATTATTTATAATTCCATATACCAAGCCATGACCACTATTTACATTATGTTTTCCCTTGTAGTCTTCTTTTTGTAATTTTAAAAATCGAGTTCATGCTATAGGAATAAGTTCGTGCTTGCTTTTTATTTAAATTTCGTTTGTGATTCCCTGTATTATTCCTTAAAGTGTCGATTTTTCAGCGCATATATAGCATTCTAATGAATCTCTTATAGTTTATTTAACTGTTCTCTTGTTTGCATATCTTTTAAATTGGTTCCACTTCTAAGTTGACCCAGGTTTTGACTCATGTACTTGGCAAGTCTATCACCATATTTTAAAATAAGTCCATATACTTATTTATTTTTAATTATAAAAGTTTTCCAGCTTCTTTGATCTCTTGGCCTTCACTCATTTTGCTCTGCTTTTGTTAGAGTTTTGTTTTTTCTTCATTTTCCATGGCAGAGAGGCAGAGTAGGGGATTCTGGGTCCAGGTTGTCAGGTTTGACTCAACCCGTATATGCATGGTGTAGTCTTGAGACGGCACCTCAAGAAAGTGCCTCAGGGCGTGTCCTGGTGGAGTAGGACTGTCCCAAAGTCCTGTGTGTGCATCCCAGAGCTGGGAGGAACAAGATGCACAACTAAGTAAAGTAAATAAAGTGCTGCTTTTTCCTCTCTCTTCCTGCCTGTCTGCCCACTCTCCTTCATTCCAGCCTGCACCTTTCCTTTATAAAATAAAATAAAATAAAAAAAAGCTTCAGTTTCCTCATCTTTAAAATAGGAGTAACTCTGTCTTAGGACTGTGAACTGAGAATAATTCCTCCAGGTAGAAAAAACCTTTTTTTTTTTAAAGGAAAGGTGTAGGCAGGAATGAAGATAAGCACGCAGGCAGGCAGGGAGGGAGAGGAAGGAACATTTTTATTTCTATTTAGCTGTTTTACACTGGTTGTCATTGTCGTCATCTCCCCGTGCCCCACCCCAGGACCTGGGACCTGAGACTAGGGACTTGATCCCAGGGGCCTGTGAACTTCAGAGGCAGTTGACTTAACCACTGCTCCACCAGCACATGTCAAGACGGCTTTTATTTGCTGATTGATGCTCTTCTCCTTTGTTTCATGGTGACTCTTCGTATTTGCCTTTCCATAATCTCCTTCCTGCTACATTTAATTCATGAATATATTTGAGTTCCAGACTGAACTTGCTTCGTGACTTTATTTTAAAAGTTCCCCTGTAGTAGCAAATTTTTCTGTTTAATTATGCCTTGGAAATGTATGCATGAACCCAACAGGAGCACTGTATTGACTGATAGGTTAGATTTCAAAGCTCTTTGTTAGTGGTGTTTATACAGATACTGATTTACAGTGACTCACACTTGAAACCTGCAGAATATTATAATGCAGTGTTACATTAGTAAACTTAAAAAAAAAAAAAGCTCTGGCAGATTCCCCTTTCCCACTAAATGTTATCTTTTTTCCCTTATCATGGCATATAAGGACCACTGTAATCTGGCCCGGCCTGCCCTTTTCATCTTACTTCTCTTCACCTCATTCCCAGACCCTGCGCCCCAGTTCCATTAAACTGAAACAGACCATGTGGTTATGATGAGATCTTTACATCTGTGTCTTGTTGCTTCCACTCAAGGGTTAGAATCAACTGAAGTGCTGGAGCTTCCTTCTGGGGCAGTGACACAGAGATGGCCATGACAGTGTCAATAGCCTTTTCTTGTGGAGTTGGAGAGTGGCCTCAGGGAAAATGGAATTTTAATTGAGAAAACTTGGTCAGTTTACCAGCCCTTAGTTATTAGTGTCCTAGGGTTTCTACTGCCTATCCCACTTCCTCTCTGTTGTTTTCTTTCAGAAATAAAAACCTATTCTATTCCACTGACCCTTTTTTCTTTGTAGACTAGGATCCTGGGACAGAAGAACAGATGCATCCTTTGGCATTTGATTGCACCCTGCGCTAGAGAGAAGTCCGGGATGGTACATGTTTGGGCTGCATTTCTCCACTCTGGAATTCATCCAGTTCATTCCAGCAATGTTGATGCTCCTCTTCTGTGACACACTCTCAGTGAAGGTCTGATGAACAGACACTTTCCCTTGATCTTGCAGCTCACAGAAGTTTCCCGCTTTGGTGAATAGGAGTGTTCCACTTGGTTTGCAGAACATGGGCCCTCGTTTAAAGGTAAGGCAATAGACGAGGTTAAGATTCACTTGCTATTGGGATGCAGGATGCGGACACAGGACCAGTTCCTAACCTTTTCCACAAGGGATAGCTGTTGAAGCCCCCAGTTGCAGTTAAAGTTGACTTTGCTCTGCAGAAGGACAGCTATGGGTGTGAAGAAATCATTTTTCCTTTTCTGGGAAATGATTTGTCCAAGACAGATCTTCAGGGCTAACATTTATTTACTATTGTAATTAACAATCTTTAAATTCCAAAAATTTCAGAGTTTTAGAATACGTATGTCGGTCAGCTTTTTCATACTGGTGTATTCAAGTATTTCCCCCTCCCTGCTTCTTGTAGGTCATTCAAGCCAAAGTGCTATCGTAGTAAGTTATTCGCTTAGCACTTTGTCAGTAAGCAAGTGATAGTTAAGTATTAAAATTGCTAGTACATTCCATTTTCCTTTGTCGTGCTTTATTTTTATTTCAAAACATTAAAAAATGGCCCATAAGACTTTATCTTTCTAATTTTAACCTCCTGGTGAGATTCCTCACAGTGAGATTGGGTAATGGTTTTCATGCTTTCTTTTACCTATTTGCATAGATGTTTATCTTCTAATACTTCACTACCCTTACGATTCCTTTCTTAAGTTTTACTATGATTCAGTGTTGTATGAGGTTAAGGACATTGAACTTCAGACTCAGCCTGAGTCTCAGCTCTGTCACTTTAGCCAGCTGGGAGATGTTCAGCAAGTTAGCTTTTCTAAACCCCACGTTTCTCTTTTAATCTGTAAATTGAGAATAACAGTACTTATTTTACCAGGTTGTTATGGGAACAAATACATAGGCTAATACATATAAAGCTTTTTCTTTTTTTTTTAATTTAAGAGAATTTTTTTATTTTTAAAGGAAAGGTGCAGACAGGAATGAAGGCCAATAGGCAGGCGGGAAGGAAGACAGAGGAGAAAGAAGTAGTACCTTATTTCTTTTATTTAGCTGTTCATCATTAGTGCTTCCCTGGCTCCAGGTCTTGAACCAGAGACCTTGGGATGTAGGCCTGCTAGGCCACCAGGGTGCGCCAGTATATATCAAATTTTAAGTGCGACATTTGGCCTATCAGTGACTCACTAAGGTTACTAATTTGCTCCCACTACTGTTATGTGGCTGACTTGCAGTGATGTGATTTGCAAAGACACCCAGGAGAGGAATGTGAAAGGAAACAATGTACCCATGGAATTGAATTGTATGAAATAGTATGATATAGGCTTAACATACAGCTTCTTCGTGCTTGAAATAGAGTTGGGAAGAGTTCCAGAATAATTTTATGAAGGGAAAGTGTGAATAACAGAAAAAGAAGCGGGCTAGAGAAACTTGTAGAAAGCAAAGCCTAATATTAGGAAGATAGGAGAATAAGCTGGATACTGTGCCATGTATGAGAACCCGGGACTGTAGTAGTGGGTATTTGATACAAGCTTGTAGAACTGACGTCCATTGGCAACTTTCGGTCTGAAGAGTTCCTGTAACTCCTGGCTCAAGTGAATATGCTGCTAATTAGTGTAGCTCTTAAAAACTATTTTGAAAAGGAAAATTCCAGATCTTTAGATTTCTGGAAAAGGAAAGAACAGACATTTGACCATATCCATTTAGCAGAGATTTTATTCATGTTTAATTATAATTAATAAAAGTAATTTGTAGCATACTGCATGCAATTTCATCGGTTGCTGTGGAGAATTTTTAAGACTAGTCTTGGCTTCATTTTATTTGCTGCTCAAATGGAAAATGAAACAGACAAGGGACAAATATTAAAGGAAATACAAGTGCTCTAAGAAAAGTAATAGCAAATGAGTGTGGAAATTCAGAGGAGGGAAGGAATTCTAAATTGAGGATATGGGAAGATTTCGGTAATTTCTAGATTTCCCTAAACTGTAGAATTTGGAGATTTTCCACTGCTAGAGACTGAGCAGAGGGGGTAATCTCGGCAGAGGAAATACTTTTGCAAAGGCAGGGAAATGGGACATTTCAGAACTTGTATGTAGAAGTGGACGGGTGTGATTCAGTTAGATTGTAGGATGGGTTACAGGGTATCGTGAGAGATGGGACCAAGGCGGTGGGGAGGGGGTCGGAGCAGCGATAGGGTGGGGAGTACGTCGACAGGGTTGGGAAGAGGACAGAAAAAGCCTACGCAGGAGGTGAAATCTGGGAGAGAAAAGTGAACTTGAGTGACAAAAATCTAGGGCGGCTTTGTGACAGCACTCAGGAAGCACATGTAGAAGGATGGCAAGTTTAAAATGTAACCAGGGGTAAAAATCGGAGATAGGTAACTACTGTTGGTGGAATTTGAGAGCTATAGTAGGGAAGTGGCATGTTTTATAAGGTCAAGTTAATGGATGATTCCCTGGTCAGGTTTTCAGAAAAGAGGAAAGTTATTTGGGAAAAAAGTAGTTACTGGTTACTGTGTTTTAAATAATAAAGGGAACTGGGGAAGAAATGTGAACTTGGTCTCTTGGAACAAGTTTAGGTGACCTAGATCAGTGGTGATGATTTGTGTGAGAAGTAAGTGATGGAGAAAATATGGACAAGGACTCAAAAGGTCAAACACATTGCTGCCAACTTCATGGAGACTGAGACTGCAGCTCTTTTACATTGATCTCCTAGTACCTGGCACAGTATCTGTTGAATGAATTATTTTAGAATGGATTTATTTTAAAAAACCACTCCCAGCCCAAGTCTTAAACCTGGATTCACAGCGTTCATAGGCAGCACCTTAGCTGCCTAAGTCAGAGCCTTAAGGTGAATTTTAACATACAAATTTAGACATAGAATTAAAACAGAATCACGAGCTCCCAAGTGGGCAGAGATTTTAAGTGTAATAAGGGAACTGTATCTTTTGTAATTCTGTAAGAAAGTGGTATGTTGAGAGGTTCCTGAGTTACCTCTCACCTCGTTGATGAGGTGCACACATATTATCCCCACTTAATGGAGTAGGAAACTGGTACTCCAGAGAGAGATTAAGTCACCGACCAGGATGACATTGTGAGTGACAGAGAATGGATTTGAACTCAGGCATCTAGTTCTAGAGTCCTTCATTGTCTATATAATAAATCTTTGCTCTCCTCTTTGATGTAGTCTTGATGGCTGTGGGGGGTTATATTGAAGTCTCATTATAATGAAAGAGATGGTGTCATAGAAACGATTACATCGTAACCTTTTTCACAGCAGTGAGAGTACTGTAGGCCGCACTGTTAGTTGCAGCCCTGAAACTGGTCTCCAGGCTTCTGATTTACTGCTTATCAGCGACCTCTCACAGAAAGCTGGCTTTCCTGTCCACGTTTTCCCGCCCTCGTGACTTAAGTCATAAATTTGACATTGTTCCTATTCCCCCAAAGAGCACGAGACTGGAGACCACAAGTCCTGTAGCATCAGCCACATAGAGTTCATTTTTAGCTGAGTAATAACTTCCCTGAGGACTAGAAATTTCATATCCAGGATCAGCATGGGTGACATCCAACCGAGGGAGTGCCTAAGACAGTTAAACTGCTGGTTTCACACCTACCATGTCATCTAGCACATTCTATGAGGTATATAGATAGACGCTTTTTCGGCGATAGAAGTGTTTTGGTATAGGGCTCCAGGAAATGAGATACTTGTTTGGGAAGGAGGTTCAGTAGTTGTGATCCCCTCCCCCCATTTTTTATTTTAAGGTGCAGGCAGGAATGAAGGCAAGCAGTAAGAGAGACAAGGAAGAAACATTATTTTATTTCGTTGTTCATCCTGGCTGTTCCACATGTCTCATCCTGCGTCCAGCATGGGTCCTTGTGAGGTGTGTGGACTATGTCAGGTGCCTTATCTGCTAGGCCACCAGGATGTACCAATCCCAAATTTTAGGTCTGTGTATCGTTTCTTTATAAAAGTCCCTTTTGGGAGCAGCTTATCATTGTGTTCTGACAATCGTAATATTCCCTGGTGGGTTTCTTTCCTGGTAGGACATTAGACACCAATCTAAATGGGGGTTTCTATGAAATTTGACAGGGTTGTTCCTCAAAATACCTACTTTTCTGGATTCCATTGGGTATATATTGTTATCAAAGTAACTAATGGCCATTTTCTGTCTCTCTTTCTCTTAAAAAATTCTGGCATAGTTAGGTTATTAAGGCATATCCTGTTTGAAAACAAAAGTTATTTTAATCCCTCCCAAGTCTGACCTTAGACATTTTCAGCTGTGTTATCTCTAAGTGATATTCTAGTGGTGATAGAAAGTGCTGGACTGAGATAAAATTAGTAACCTTAGTGTATGTTGACTTGAAAAGAAAGAATGAATTCAGTGCATTGTAGCATGGAGAGCATCTATAACCTATACGAAGGTCAAAACTCAGTGATACCTTACGAGAATCAGTGTGCATTGTATTCTTCTTTGGTGGTACCTTGAATGTTCAAATAAATATTGAAGATTGCAGTCTTATTTTGGAAACAAGTTTAATAGTGAAAGTTTTCCTTTAAACTCTGGCCCCTGTTTGAATGGTTCTGACCTAAGGTAGTCTCCCCTTATGATTCATCTCCTTGGCATTTCTGCCAAACTCCTCTTCCACAGGGCCCATTAGTTTGTCTGATTGGTCACAGCATAAATGACTTCTTTTACATGACCCCTTCTTAGTATTGGGATGATCTAGAGTTCATTATAATGACACAATGCCAATGTGATGATAATACTTGCTTTTAAAAATCCACATTTTGTATAACTATTTCTACTTAGATGAATTACTTCCAAAAGGCACGTATAAAGGGGATTTGGCTCCATTATCCCCTTTCTTGTGTTAATTAGCACCACTTTGCATGGGGGAGAGAAACTGTCTTGGGACCCTGGATCTGAGAAGATAAAAGCCATGTTACTGCATTTTGTAATTAGCAATAAAGCAAGTGGCTGTTTGTGGCACTCCTAGGTGGTCAGTAGACTGGAAGCCTTTTGGGGGATGATGCAGTCTCTTACTCTGAAATCTGTCGGAGAGCACCTGTCAAGCTGGAGATGGGGATAGGAATAGTGAGTCTTGATATAGTTGGCTCAAATCACACACTCTGCTTTTTCTCTGTCTGAGATAACAGAATTGGGGAAAAAACTAAACAAGTTTCTTTTTCTGCTGCAGCTGTGATCCTTGGCTGTCTGTGGGCATTGAAGGGACCTGATGTTTTACGTTATTGGTATGTTCTAGAAAGAGCTCTCTTTGTTATCTTTTGGTTGGGATTGCCTACACTGTTTGTGCCTCTGTCTAGTCCCTTTCCCCTCAAAAATGGACTTAGAAATATTTCCATTCATGGCAGAATTTACCTTCACTGAATTGGCAATGAAATTTATTCATCTGGGAAATATTTATTAAGTAATTTATAGTTAATGTCAGACACTGTTTCCTTTCAAGTCAAAGTCGAATAAGACAAAAATCTGCCTTCAGGGTGTTCATGACATGAGGGGAATGTTAGTCAAGGGGGAGAAAATTATTATGCTAGATAAATGTTAGGAGTTTCAGGGAGTCCAGAAGAAAGAACCCCTAACTCCAGTGGGAAGGGCTTTTGTCAAGTGGACAAAGGAGGGAAAGGCCTCCAAATGGAGGAAAGCAGATGCACATTCTTTTTCCTACTTCTGTGAAGGTCCGACTTGGGCCTATGGTCTAGAACTTTTTCTGCAAAGGCCATAGAGTAAGTATTTTAGCTTCCCACACCATACATATGTGTTCTCTCTTTTATGTAGGTGGAATCACAGTGTCTGTGGTTGCATTCTTCTTCACGATTAAGTTCCTCTTTGAGCTTGCCGCACGCGTAGTCAGCTTCCTCCAGAATGAGGACCGTGAGCGTCGAGGGGACCGAACTATTTATGACTACGTGCGGGGAAATTACCTGGATCCCCGTTCTTGCAAAGTCTCCTGGGATTGGAAGGACCCCTATGAGGTGGGCCACAGCATGGCCTTCCGAGTGCATGTAAGGGAATGTTTCTGTCTCCATACCCACTGGGGTTTCTGAGTCACTTGCTTTCCCAGTTTAGTCTGTTGGTGGCCTAGACTGTTAACATAATGTTCCCTTGCTTTTTAGTCCCTCCCAGGAATTTGAGAATTGTGAATATCTGAAGAGTCATAAATTTCTCTATCATTTTGGTCGATGCCTAGCTTTGAAGAAGTATAAAGCTTAATGTTACCTTTCAAAATAAGAGAAATAAGAGGGCAAGGGTGATCTGACTGTGACATCTGTCACCCCATTGATCACTAGGATTCATTTGTCTGATCTGGCTGGCTAGGTGGGTGTCCCCTTCCTCTCTTCTCTCTCAATATGCGTCCCTCTGGAAGCTGTGCGCTTTTTTGAGAGGACGGCCTTCCTGATAAAGACAGACTGCTCTTCGATCAGGGGTATACACGTCGCTGTGCTCCCCTGCTAGAACCTCTAAACAAGCTCTCAAAATAAGAAAAATATTACTGAAAAGAGGAGGTATTGTAGGGGGTAGGGGGCGGGTTTAGGTCATGGAGGTGGCAAACTATGGCCTGAGTGCCCTAGTGAGGCCCACTTCTTGTCTCTAATATTGTGTCATTGGGACACAGCCACATCCGTTCATCTTCCCTGTGGCTGCTTTCATACTTAAGCAGTTAAACCATTGAATAGGTGCTTATGACCCTCCAAGCCAGAAGAATGTTTTCTCTGACTCTTTATAGAAAATGTTTGCCATCCCCAGTGATCACTTCTCCTCTGCAGCCTTGCGCTTCCCTTGGTGGTCAGAACGCCGCAACCCTAGCCTTTGCTTTCTCTGTCTCAGTGCCCACTGTCACGTTAGGCTTAGCAGTGTAACAGAAGAGAAAGGACTGGTAAGACAGGGGAGACAGCATTTGAGATTCAGAAAAGTTCATTTGAAATGAATTCCGTGCTACTTTATCCCTGTTCTATGATCAGATGAAGGACTTTTCAAGAATTTGTTTCTGCGTCTGTGAGCAGAACTGTCGAAGCTGGTGGGTACGGGGATTTGCCAGCCACCTCCTTTTCCCATATTCTCTCGAGTTAGACAGGAACTGATTTCCCCCACTGCTGGTCACTAATGGGTAGCCCTCTTCTCCCCACTGCAGTTATTCTACAAGAACGGGCAGCCATTCCCCGCACACCGGCCTGTGGGGCTAAGAGTTCACATCTCTCACATGGAGCTCGCAGTAGAAATTCCAGTGACCCAGGAAGTCCTCCAGGAGCCCAGTTCCAATGTGGTCAAGGTGGCCTTCGCTGTGCGCAGGGCTGGGCGTTACGAAATCTCAGTGAAGCTTGGTGGATTAAATGTGGCCTATAGTCCCTACTACAAGATTTTTCAGCCTGGTAGGTTTTTTTCTTTCTTTCTCCCTCTTTTCTGTCCGTCTTTGTCTTTGTTGGTTTTAAAAACAATACCCTTATTGAGACTTTAAAAAACTTCCCTATTTACTAAAGGTATTAAATAATACTTTTATTAGTTCACAAGCTGTATGATTCATATATATTTAAAATATAAAGTTTAATGTTTTTTAAAATTTATAGTTGGGAAGCCATCCTCACAGTCAGTTTTCAAAGCATTTTCAAAGCCCCCAAAAGAAACTCTATACCCAAATTCCCCAGTTTTAGGCAACCACTAATCTACTGCCTCTGTAGATTTGCCTACTCCCAATATTTATATAAATGTAATCATAAAATATGTGGCCTTCTGAGTCACTGGCTTGCTTCACTGAGCATAACGCTTTTAAGTTTCATCCATGCATAGCCTGTGTCAGTGCTTTCTTTGTCTTGCCAAATTGCATTCTGTTTGGCTATACCACATGTGATTGATCCATTCATCAGCTGATGGACTTTTGATTACTGTGAATAAAACTGCTGTGAACATTGGTATACAGGTCTTTGTGTGGCCATATGTTTTCATTTCTCTAGTCTTGGAAATGCTGGATCATCAGCCTGGTAAGTTCTTAGGGGTAAAGGTGTCAGAATAGAAAACAGACAAATTCTCCTCATTTTTGAATCCTTTTCAAGTAAAAGCACCTTGACTCTAATCCTATTCTTCCTGCCAATAAGTGTTTTACTCTCATTGGGTATCTGCCCAAGAGTCTAATAATTGAACCTTTTTATTTTTGCTTCTATTTATCTCTGTTCTTCCCCCACTCCCACCCTTCATGCAGGAATAACAAGTACTCCCCAACTTTGACACCTAACCCTATAATTCCTGACTCTTGGTCCTGCAGCATATCTGTGTGTGCTGAGGTGTGTTGAGATCCTGTCTGATCTGTGTTCCCTTGCTTGGGTGCCTTTTGAGGGTGTTATTGGGTTGGTATCCACAGAAATGAGAGAACCTCAGGAAACTTTTGAAGTTAATAATGATAGGGACCTTAAGATAATTTGTTTATATTTTACTGGTCCTCAGTCTTATTTCTCTTATAACAGAGCACAACTCCCAAGCCATCTCTCTCCATGTATCTCTTCCTTTGCTTCAATGCCTAACTCACAAACTCTTTTCCATTATCATCACCCCATGTCCTTGTCATCAATGGAGAACAGTTCCTATCCTTAAAATATATACCAGCCCTTTTTAAACTATTTTGAAATGGTTGTCTGTTCTGGTGCAGTTTTAAGAAATAATACAGAGGGTATGGGCTAGTGACCTAGCAGTCTAATATACCTTGGGAGCATTCCCACATATATCCCAGAATCCTGGGTTCAAGACCCGGAGCCAGGGAGGACAAGATAGTGAACAAGTAAATAAAAATAAAGTGCTTCTCCCTCCTCTCTCTTCCTGCCTGCAACTTCCTTTTAATAAAAAAAAAAAAAGAAAAAAAGAAAAGAAAAGAAAAATATTATAGAGATATCTGGTACCATTAACCCTAATTTATCCCAGTGATAACATCTTACTTATCAAACTATAATACACTATTGCAGCCAGGTTATTGACATTGATATCGCCAAGATATAAAACATTTCCATCACCACAGGATCCTTCATATTACCTTTTTATTGTGATACCCATTTCATTTCCTCTCCCTCGCCCACCGTTTCTTAACCCCTGGCAGCTCACTAATCTGTTCTTCCATTTCTATAATTTTGTCATTTCTGGAATATTAAATAAATGGAATCATACAGTCAGCTAATTCTCTGGAGGTTTATCCAGGTTGTTGAATATATGAATATTTGGTTATTTTGTATTTCTGAGTAATATTCCATGGTGTGAATATACTATGTTTGTTTACCTTTCACCAATTAAAGGACATCTAGGTTAGTTTCAGTTTTTGGCTATTATAAATAAACTCAGAAACATTCATGTGCAGGTTTTTGTGTGAACATAAATTTTTGTTTCTCTCGTATAAATGCCCAAGAATGCAATTGCTGGGTCATATGGTAGTTGCATGCTTACATGCTTAAGAAACAGCACTGTTCGTGATCTGCTACCCTGGCCGTGGCTAGCGGGTTCCATTCTAGTGCGATAGCAGTTCCAGGACCTGGGACTGACTGACTCGTGGCTCTCGGTTCTGGGTCTTGGAGACAAAGGAGGAAGAGAAAGAAGCTCATACTCTTTTCCAGGTGCTGGTAGCACTTTACATCCCCTCTAGCAATGTATGATGGCCCAGTTCTAGCATCCTTGCCAGTATTTGATATTACTACTGTGCTTTTTTTTATTCTAGCCGTTTTGGTAAATATGTAGTGGTGTTAATTTGTCTTTCCCTAGTGATTAACAAAATGGAATATCTTGTTGGTTGTGTGCTTATTTTCCATCAGTGCATCTTTTTTTGTGTGAAATGTCTTTTACTCTTTTTTTTCTTAAGAGAGGAGGAAGAAGTATTTTTTAGGATGCAAGGAAGAGAAGAGAAGGAGGAAGCCCTTTAAAATTGTTTTTGTTTAGCTTTGGTTGTTGACACCCCCCACTCCATCTCAAGCCTGAGTCCTTGGGCTTTCCACACTCCAGCTGCCTAAGTTAGCATTGGAGCCACCAGCTCACACCTTTTGCTCATTTCCTAATTGGGTTTTTTTTTTTTTTTTTGGGTCTTTTTGACTATTGAGTTTTGGCAGTTCTTAATACATTCCACATACCAGTCCTTTGTTAGATATGTGGTTTGCAAATATTTTCTCTCAGTTTTGGTGAAATCAGTTTATCACTTTTTTCCATTTATGACTCATGCTTTTGGTATCTGAGAACTCTTGAACCAGTCCTAAACCCCAAGATTTTCTTCTATGTTTTTTTTCTAAAAGTTTCCTGGTTTTAAATTTTATATTTAAGTTTAGGTTCATTTTTAGTTAATTGTGTGTATGAGACTTGGGTCATGGTGCGTTTGTATGTGTATGTATGCACGTGTGTGTGTATCGTATTGATTGATGTCCATTTTCTCCAGTCTTACTTGTTGAAAAGGCTTTCTTTTCCCTAGCACATGATTTTTCACTTTTGTCAAAGACCAGTTAGGCATGTGTGTCTTTTGGGGTTCTCGGTGTCTATCCCTCCACTAATAGCGTGGAATCTTGATTACTGTAGCTATACAGGAAGTCGAAGTTGGGTAAACTGACTCTTCCCACTTTACTCTTCTTTTTTAGAATTGTTTCAACTAGCCTATAAATTTTGCCTTTCCATATAATTTTTAGAACAATATTGTTTAAATCTATAAAGCTTGCTAATATTTTGATAGGAATTATGTATAACCTGTAATCCTTTGGGGGAAGAATGAACATCTTTATTTTACTTTGGTGAATCTTCCATTCATGACATGATATGCCTCTGAAGTTATTTAGACTTCTTGTATTTCTTTCATCAGCATTTTGTAGTTTACAACATACAAGTCTTGTACATGTCTCATTAGATTTGAATCTTAACTTTTGGGGGATGTTTGTTTTGTGGTTGTTCAGCACTTGTTTTTTAAGATCCGCATCATTCATAGGTTCCCAGTGGGATTCTAGGAACTCCATCTGTAATTCTCAGCTCTGTTTTCTTCAGGTTCTGTTCTCATCTTGTTTAGTGCTTAACAATAGTTAAGAATTTGTAAAAATAAATCCCAGAGTTCCTTTGAATTCATCTCTTTGTTTTTGTTCTTCTGTTTCTTGATGTGATTGTTCATTCCTAGGAATTGGGCAGGGACCCAGCTCTCTGGGAGTCACTGATTGAGCAGATCTTTGTGCCCCAAAAGAGTGTCTCTAAACATTCATTGTCTTTGTTCCAGGAATGGTGGTTCCTTCTAAAACTAAAATAGTGTGCCATTTTTCTACTCTGGTGTTGACCTGTGGGCTGCCACACACACTCCAGATAGTACCCCGAGATGAATATGACAACCCTACCAATAATTCCTCATCCTTGAGAGATGAGCTCAATTACAGTTTAACCATTCATGAGGTAAGCAGCCACCCTTCCTTCTCTGTGTGCTCCTTTCTCTCATTCTTACTCTTTCGGATTCATTTCCATCTCTTGTGCTTCCTTCATCTGACATTACTTGTTAGTATATATGAGATTTAGATTAGATTTAGATTAGCACCTAGAGAGGAAAATTCTTTGTAAAGAGTAAATTGCCTTGCACATAAGGAAAATTAGATGTAATGAGTGACGCTTTGTTTTCCTCCTATAGCTCGGTCCTCAAGAAGAAGAGAGCACTGGTGTCTCATTTGAGAAGTCAGTGACATCCAACAGGCAGACTTGCCAGGTGTTCCTGCGACTCACGCTGCATTCTCGAGGCTGCTTCCATGCCTGCATTGCATACCAAAATCATCCAATCAGTAATGGCGAGTTCGACATTATTGTCCTAAGTGGTAAGTTCAGAGAAGAGCTGTGATTCAGTCAGATGCCAGGCCACTTGTTCTTTGCATGCCTGCCCTCTTCTGACGGCCTCACAAATATTTGACATTTGAGCCATACTTGACATCGAGTCCCATGGTCTAGACGTCTAGTGATACGTCATTTTTTTCTCTCCTGACTCCTACTTTAAACCTAATTCCTTATTATACTTCAGAGAATGAGAAGAATATTGTCGAACGCAATGTGTCCACCTCAGGTGTGAGCATTTACTTTGAGGCCTATCTTTATAATGCCGCCAACTGTACCAGCACACCATGGCACCTCCCACCCATGCACATGAGTTCTTCTCAGCGCCGGCCTTCCACGGCTGTTGAAGAGGAAGAGGAAGACTCACCCTCTGAGTGTCACACACCTGAGAAGGTGAAGAAGCCGAAGAAGGTGTACTGCTATGTATCACCAAAGGTTGGAGCTCCCATTCTTGCCTCAAAATCTCCCTGCCTGAGCCTGCATGATTGGACGTAGTCCCCCATTGTCCATGAGGTTTCGCTTTCCTGGCTTCCTTGTTGGGACTTGGGTCAACCGTGCTGGAAAAACATTAAGTGCAGTAATATTTTGAGAGAGAGAGAGAGAAGTTCCACTCTCACAGAACTTGAATTCAGTATTACGTGCTGTTCTATTATTGTTGTTAATCTCTTACTGTGCCTAATTCATAAATTAAACTTTATTGTAGGCTATAGATGTGAAAAGTACAGTATATTATAGGATTCAGTACTGTTCTTGGTTTCAGGTATCCGCTGAGGGTGTTGGACTGTATCCCCCACAGATAAGAGAGAACTAACAAAACCCACAAAGTAGCATTCTGAGAAGAGGGCAAGATCATTGGCTTTTAGGGCTTCTAGGGGCTGCTTCAACCGAGCAGAAGATCGTGCTCCCTCTTCAGCTGCAAATGTTTGCTTTTGACTCGATGAGATCTCTTTCTAGAGGTTCTGTATGTAGAGCACATGTGGCATTCTGCCCTTCGATTGCTTCTGTAAGACTTTTCAAGGCATAGCTCTTAAAACTACTTTTAATCATTCATTTTCTCACTAGTATAAAAATTACTATTTGGCTCCTTGTGCTGTTTTGAACAATTTGATCTTTCTGTGATTTGTGAAACCACAATAAATGGATGTCACCATCAGGTTACCGGACTAGAATAGAGAAGTTCTGGCAAAGACAAGGAGGTGAATTTCCCAAGGCCTCTGTGCTAAGAGGCGCTTTGTATTAAGAATTTGCTTATTAATATTTGTATTTTGCTCATTCATACCTCAGAAAAATGAGACTCTTGAGACATCTTTTAATCCTATAACCAAAACTGAGTCCTAATTCTGTTCTCCTTCAAAACATGTACCATTCATCATTTAAAAATCTAACCTTAATTTAGCCTGGGGGAGCAGTAATGGGGGATATGGTGGGGTGTAGATGAAACAAAATTAGTATGAATTGATCATTGTTGAAGCTAGTGATGGGTTCATTGTACCATTTTCTCTTCTTTAGTATGTGTTAGAAATTTTCTTTAATGAAGAGTTGTTTTGTTTTTTTTAATCAAGAAAAAATATGTGACCCACACTTCAGATCACAGTCTTTGATGTTGTTTTTAAAGGAAAGGTGCAGTAAGAATGAAGGTCAGCAGGCAGGCAGGCAGGCAGGCAGGAAGAGAGAGGCGAAAGAAACGCTTTATTTTATTTAGTTGTTCATCTTGGTTGTTCCTGCTGGCCCTGGTATTGAACCAAGGATCTTGGGATGCTGTGGACTGCATCCACTCGGCCACCAGAGTGTGCCAACAGTTTTTGAAGATTAGAAAGATATTCATTGTCATATATTTTTTGTGATTGTTATAAAGGGTCCCTTTATTTTTACATAAGGGGTTATCATATTTTGTATGAGACTCCCTCCCACGCCTTCCCATTCCTTACCTCCTCTTCCTTGGCAAATCCTTGGCACCATCCTAACAGGGATAAAACATTGGGTACCTGCCACTGGTATTCCCTGTCCATTGACTTGGAGGAAGTATCTCTGAACAGCACCTCACAGAGCAGATGGAGATTGTGATTGTGTCTAGCTAGAATGCTCTCTCTGCATAAAGTCAAGACCTGATCCTAGATATTTAGAAATAATAATAAGACTTGAGTATTAAGTTGTGAAATGTCTCTGAAATCGCATTGTTAGAAGAATATTTTTAATTTACCTATTTAAGATAGAGTTATTTTTTTTGATTTCAGTATATACTAAATTGTTCTCTTTTCCATAAAGGAAAAGGGTTATCAGGAGTAGTGTAGAAAGGGACTCTGATATTTGAAGTCCAATACCCAAATAGAGACTTAATTTATCTTTGACTTCCCTTTCTGTATGTTGGTCATCCAGCAATTCTCGGTGAAGGAGTTCTACCTGAAAATCATTCCTTGGCGCCTTTTCACTTTCCGAGTGTGCCCCGGAACAAAAGTAAGTTAAAATTCATCGGGTTCATGCTGAGCAGACTTCAGCTCTGGACTGTCACAGCCTTTTCTTTTTTCCTAGAAGGACTTTTGGTGTTTCTGGAAGTTCTCATTGTGCACATAGGATTCATTCCTGAATAAAGTAAGGGTCATCCTCTCCTCACAAAATGGCATGAAGACATAGAGAAGTTCTAGAAGAACACATGCTTACAGAATCAGGAATTAATAGCAACTCAGAATACTTCAAGTTTTCTTTTGGCCTGGAGATTAATTTAGTCGATTTCCCAGATACTGAGGTTAATAACTCTTAAAGTCAGCATTCGCATGTATTAAATTTTTTTTTTTTTTAACTTTTCTGATCTTTTGGACGCTTAGAGACAAATCGCTTTGCCCCAGCTGATTTGCCCAACCTCTTTGGTGCAGTTGTTTTGTTCTTTTATATATCCTTACTGTTTTCCTCCTTCTTGTAGTTTATGTTGGAATTGCCTGTGATCCTTACACTAAAGAATCTCTGCTACTCAAACAATTTAAAATAAGATTCAAACTATAGTTTACTGAGATGAAAGGCAAGGAGATATATTCTTGGTAGGTACTCGCTTGACAGAAACAAGCTTAACTTGTTTTTATTGGGACACACACACACACACACACACACGGCTACAGAAAAATACTTCTTGATTTTATCTCCTGTGGATTACTCTCATATTAACATAATTACTTCCAAAATGTTGTCTGGCAAGCAAAAATGCATAGAAGGTAACTGATTTCCAGTATAATTACTGTAAGTTTTTCTATTCAAAGAGATGTAAATTGATAATCTTCATAATAGTACAAATTTTTGTAATTTGTTTCATTCTAGTAATAAAAGCTAAATATACTTTAAAAAAGGAATTAGGAATATGGCGAGTTTTTGCTGAATTTGAAAATTTTATAGATTAGCTTCTTCCTTTTTTTCCTTTGTTAGTTTTCATACCTTGGCCCTGACCCTGTTCATAAACTCCTCACACTGGTGGTAGATGATGGCATTCAGCCTCCTGTGGAGCTCAGCTGTAAGGAGAGGAACATTCTGGCAGCCACTTTCATCCGCTCCCTGCATAAAAACATAGGTGGGTTGAAGAGGGATTCCCACAGGGACGGCAGCAGCCCTGGTCGCCCTCCTGTCTGGGGTTGTGGAGGCGGCCCACACAGACGCCTTGCTGTGAGGCTCTGATCCTGGCGGGCCTTGCTGCTCCCTAGGAGGCTCTGAGACCTTTCAAGACAAGGTGAACTTTTTCCAGCGAGAGCTTCGGCAAGTACACATGAAAAGACCACATTCCAAAGTCACCCTGAAGGTCAGCAGGCATGCCCTGCTGGAATCGGTGAGTGAAGTTTTCATTTCTGTCAATAGTTGCCAAAGTTTTCCAACTTAAAATCTTTTTAGTATTTGTTATTTATGTTCTGCTGTTTATCATCTGTTATAAATTTCAAATTGCTCTCCTTTATATATCTATTAAGATTCTTCTGTGTGATGATACTAAGTTTGGGTCAGATTATTGGAGCTGTATTATTGAGAGGAGAGACTGGTTACAAATTTGACTTTAAAACTTGCACTGGACTCGTTCTGGAACAGTCTTGCAGCTCCTGTGAAGGGCAGGTATAAGCAGCTGTTACAGAAGAAAGTTCTTGTTGTTGAGTCCCTGGAACAGAAGAGCTCTTGTTGGATGAAAAGGGAATGATTTGTGTTGTCACTCTAGTCTGATGGAACAGTAGCACCTGATGTGTGTCTGTCTCTGACACGGACACTGGCATAAGTCTTACATTCTCCAAGAATGAGAAGGCATGTCCCTGTCCAGAAAGTGCTTGTGGTGTTTGGCTCTGGTAGGGTGACTGGAAACCCTTTTTTAACCACGTTCTGTGTGTGGCATGGCTCCCTGTCTGAACCTAGCCTGGTGGATAAAGCTGTCTAGTGGAGAGACTGTACTTTACTGAAAACCAGGACTTCTTGGCTCTCTTGCTGACAGCTTACTAATTTGAATCATTTTTACTTCATGTAAGGGTTTTCTCATTAATAAATGAGCATTTAAAAAAAAGGCGGTACACCCCTGTGACTCAGATAGCTAAGGTGGCTAGGTGAGGGCCATATAAAGCTCAAGGACCTGGGTTAGAGACCTGGGACTGCGGGTGGGGAGGGTATGGGAACCAGCTTCTACTTTGCATCCAAGCACTGTTGGGAAGATGAGTTAGATTTTTTTTTAACTTTAATGTTTTCTAGAGATATGAGCATTTTAAATATAAGTTGATACTAAGTTACTTATGAGTAATATATTTTCTTCAAGTACGAGTGATTAGGGAAGTAGATAATGGCAGTGTTCTTGTGTTTTTGTCTTTAACATCCAAGAGATGCCAGTCAGTGCTCTGACAGTTTCCTTTCTTTGGTTGCTTTTCAGTCTCTAAAAGCCACTCGAAATTTCTCCATCTCAGATTGGAGCAAGAACTTTGAAGTGGTTTTCCAAGATGAAGAAGGTCAGTTTTGAAATTTCATATCATGTTTTTAAACTCTCCTCCCCACTCCTCCACTCCTAACCCTTCTTCACAAAAAATAAATAACTTCCATTGTAGTCCTCCCTTCCCCAAGCATCCTTTTCCAAGGGAAAAAGAAAGTCATGAACCAAGATAGAAAGAATGGTGTTTATTGACTAGATGGCTTGGTACAGCTTGTAGAGACACGCACACGGGGACTTGGAGAGGGAGCTCCAAGAGTTTGAACTTGAGGCAAAGAAACCTTTATAGAAATAAGAAAAATGGCCATTTTTCTGGGAGTCTCTGATCTGTATGTCCACACTCTGGACATTAGCTTAGTGATCATAGCACCTTGAATGCTACAGGAAGGGATGGAATTTCAAGGAGTTCTTGGTTGAGTTGGCTCAGAATGGGGACGCACCAAGGTCATGGGATGAAAGGAATGTGAAGAGTTCAAGTGAAGGGTGAATGAACAGACATGGTAGGAGGTGGTAGGGCAGAGTTCCTTTTTATTTTTATTATATACTTTTCAGCTCTTGACTGGGGAGGGCCTCGTCGGGAATGGTTTGAGCTAATCTGCAAATCCCTGTTTGATACCACCAATCAGCTCTTCACCCGATTCAGTGACAACAACCAAGCGCTTGTGAGTCTGTGACTTTCCCATGGAGGGTGGAGAATGCAGATTACATTATTGTGGGTAGGCCCCCAGGGTTTGAGATTAAAATGGCTCTGGGAATCTTGACATCCTGTGCTCTATTTGTTTTTTTTTTTAGTATTTTAGTTTTTCATATTGCTGCATCTTTTTCAGGTTATCAAATTCACATGTTGTTCTGTGTGCATTTCACACTACCCCTGACACCCAGTTCTAGTGTCCTGTACCCCCGACATTAACTCCTTCATCCCCTTGTTCCCCCCTGTCCCCCGCCCCCCATAGCCACAGTCTTACATCTTGTGAATTTTGTAGTCCACGTACGAGTGAAGTCATCCTGTACTTTTCTTTCTGCCTTAGTTTGCTAACATAGTCACCTATTTACCTCTAGAGCAGCTGTGCCCTGTTCTTAATTTTGATACTTCCAGTATGAACTAATCAAATTGCCTCCCTCCTTTTTGTCTGCATTACTTTTTCTGTAAAATGAAAAAAATACAGATAGATGAATATTTGACTGGCATTTATAATGCAATGGCTATTCTACCAATTATTATTATAATTGAGCCAATTTCTCAAAACATACCTGAAGCATTAAGTTTTGTACCAGATCTTTGCATGGGCAGAGATGTCAGGAATAGAGTGGACTTTAGCTGCTTTAGAGGGAAGGCATCAGATCAGCCAGTGATTAACTTCCGTATTCAGCCCTGAACTACAAACTTAATAAAGGATTCTTCAAAATAATGTAAGTCCATCTTTGTCCTCTACCCTCAAGTCACCTGAATTACTCAAATGGTGGCTACTAAAAGATTCACGCTGTTTGGATAGTCTCTTTGATCCCAGCACTGCAATTCTGGCTCCTATGGAATGGAGTTGGGAGCGGGGCGGGTCTTTCCAGAACTGGACTCAAAGGAAAATAGCTCAGAGCCCTTTAATCTCTCTCTGCTTTTTTTTTTTTTGGATAGGTGCATCCCAATCCTAATCGCCCTGCTCATCTGCGCTTGAAGATGTATGAGTTTGCGGGACGGCTGGTGGGCAAGTGTCTCTATGAGTCCTCTCTAGGAGGAGCCTACAAGCAGTTGGTCCGAGCTCGCTTCACCCGTTCTTTCTTGGCCCAAATCATAGGATTACGTATGCATTACAAGGTGACGTCTTAGGTGTGCATTTTCTACTAGGTCTCTGGCCGTTAACTCTGGAACTCTCTCCACTTTGAGTTTATTGTTGCTAAGATTGACGGGGTGTGCTTCCAAGCACTTAGAAATTTCATTTCTGGGTAAGAGTACTCATGTTCTGTTCTATGCCTTTCTGTTTCCTCAGTACTTCGAAACAGATGACCCAGAATTCTACAAATCTAAAGTTTGTTTCATCCTCAACAATGACATGAGTGAGATGGAGCTGGTCTTTGCAGAAGAGAAGTATAACAGATCAGGTCAATTGGATAAGGTGAGAGAGAGGACCAGAGCCCCTGGGTCCCATGTTTCTCAACCTCCTCTAGAGCAGCACCTTCTGATGGAAATGCAGTGATGGAAATGTTCTCTGCTTATAGTGGCTTTTGAGCACTCAAAGTGTGGCTAATGGAGCGCTCAGAACATGTCTAGAATGACAGTAATTGAACTTCTCATTTTACTTGCATTAACTTGAATACTAATAATCACATGTAGCTAGTGGCAGCCATTTGGACAGCAGAAGTTTAAGACTTTGCATCCCACGCACTTTGATCTTGGCCCATTTGAGTGGAGAAACAGACATGTGCCCCTTTACCCCACCCATTCATGTTTTCCAGCAGAAAAAAGATGAAGTGATAAGTGTCACTGCACAAGCAGCTTTGGACAATTTGGCAGCATCTGTCACAGTGTCAGTGGCGGTGATATATAGATGATTGCTATTTTTAGTACTGTGTATGTTTTAAAACTTTTTATTAGCAAATTATTGGTCAGCGCATCATGATGGTTCAGGTGCCAAAGCCAGTAGCTAGGGTGTAACCATATAAAGCCCAAGGACCTGGGTTTTGAGCTAGGGCAAGGGGAACCACCAGAATAAATAAAAGTAGTAAATAAAAGTGCCTCCTCTTCTTCCTTCTTTCCTTAATTAAAATACTTATTCCTCCTTTCACTTCCTTCTCTTCTTAAAAAAAAATTGATCGAAAGTATTAAGGACGTGTCCTGTTAACTTGCAGTTGAGTCTGCCGCCTCTGGCTGGTGCCGTTCACATAATCCCAAGGACCCAGGTTTGCAAGCCAGTGCTGAGGGAGACCAATCAAGATGAACAGCTAAATAAAATGACTAAAATTGTTCTTCGTCCTCTCTCTTTCTGCCTTCCTGCCTGCCTGCTTGCTTTTATTCCTGCCTGCACCTTTCCTTAAAAAAAAAAGTATTCACATACATATGTCGTTCTGTTTACATTATGGAGGTTAAACAGTATCAGATGATAACGATAAAACTAACGTTGTGGTAATATATAATTAAAGCAGAGTAGCAGTGACTGAAAAATTTGTGACCTCTGATACCACTGTCCTGATAATTACATATTGATAATGAACATTGTGTGAATCCCAGCTGTTGGTCTTTGCATACATGTGATCAGTCTCTCTCTTCCTGACCAAGTGTCAGAGGGTAACTAAAGTCAATTAAATGCTGAATTTGGATCCGCAGTCCAGGGGGAGTGCCTATGATCAGCATTATTTCATTAGAAATAGAAGAATGTAAGGGAACAACTGTTTCCATCGTAGAATTTCTGAGACCTAAAATGCTTTTTTTTTCTCCCTTAAGGAAATGTACAGGCAGGAATGAAGGCCTGTAGGCAGGCAGGAAGAAAGGGGAAGAAGAAGCACTTGTATTTTCAGTTGTTCACACTGGTTATTTTCCCCTTGACCTGGGACTCAAACCCAGGGCTATGTGGCTTGCTCTCCTTTGGAGGCATTTGACCTAACTGCTGCTTTCCCAGGGCGCAGCCAAAAATGATTTCTTCTATATGACTTTATTCCATTTGACCTAGGGGTTTAAGAGAAGTGCTCAGTAGTGGTTTAATTTGAATGATAGAGACATTAAAATATTGCTAACAGGAACCATGTTATTGTCCTCTTTGACCAGGTCAGAGAAGAGTTCATCGCTCAGATACCCACCTCAGAAACATGGGTGGTAGAGAACAGCAGTAGTGGTACAGACCCCAAATCTTAGTAAATAAAAAAGCCAAGTATGTTGAGAAGCTGGCTGCGTAGCAGAATCTTGTGACTGTACAGTGTTTGGGGACTTTCCAGGTAGATATTATGTTATCAGTGTCATCCACAGCTTCTCTGTCTTTGCCTCGTCTTTCAGGTTATAGAACTCATGACAGGTGGAGCACAAACCCCCGTCACCAATGGGAACAAAATCTTCTATTTGAATTTACTGGCCCAATATCGGCTGGCCAGTCAAGTGAAAGAGGAGGTGGAACATTTCCTGAAAGGTGAGATCCTGTTCTACTCTCGGCCCTAAAATGAAAAAGCCTGTGTCTGTGGTGCAAGTATGGCTTTAACTTGACTGCTTTGTTTCAGGCCTGAATGAGCTGGTGCCTGAGAACCTTTTGGCTATTTTTGACGAAAATGAGCTTGAGGTGAGTGCTTATCATTGCAAACCCCTCTTTTGTTTTAGTATGCCCCCCGGAACCCATGTTATTGCATCTTCTGGTATGAGATGTGTTAGGAAAGCCTTTTATGGAAAAGTTGATTTCTTTTTTTGTCATTTTTCCACCTTTCTCTTTCAAAAGTTAGATTCTGAAATTAGAAACCACTAAACTGCTAATGAAGAGTAATAATATTCATTTGTTCATCAAATACACTGGTTCAAAAGTAAAGATTATTGGTATCACATACAGTCTTTGTAAATCCTGTTCTCTTAAAGTTGATTTAAGAATAGAATTTATTTGCTTGAGGACTGCTTATTGAGCCCCTCCTCGTTCCGTGTGTGTTTGAGGAAGATAGTAATTAACAAGAAAGTCCCAGAGCCCTCTGGCGACCTCGCAGATAAATCCACCAGACATAGTCCACATAGTGACCCAGGTTTGCTGCCAGGGATTGGGGATAACTGAGACGAACAACTGAATAAAATGAAGAAAGTGCATCTTCCTCCTCTCTCTTCCTGCCTGACTGCTGGCTCCTTTCAATCCTGCTTGTACCTTTCCTTTTAAAAAATAAAGTTTAAAGAAAAATTTTAAAGAAAAAAAGACAAAGTCCTAGCCCGCATGAAACTACGTTCTAGTGAAGAGACAAACAGAAAGATGTGAAATGTTTCACAGTTCTGCTCCATCACACTGTATAGGTGATGCAGTCTTATTTCAAATCCTGTAACAACCAAAAAGTAAGTTCCATTTAATAAGCAAAATTGAAATTCCTCTCAAGTGTGGGCAAAAAATGAAGTCAGTTTTTACCTGCTGCCCATAGTTGATGTATACAATGCAAGTTAGTAGTTTTAACATCCCAGAGCAGAGACTGTTCCATGTCAAGAGGTGTTCTTTAAAAATAAGAAAACTAACTTGGAGAACAGGAATCAAATGTGATTCTCATCACATTTGTACCTTCATCAGTGAAATCCAAAAACATGAACTCTTTCAGCCTAAAGTTTCTGATAGACCTGTCACTGAGGACTGTTATTTGGGGGAGCTAAGGAAATAACTACTGGTGTATTGTTTTATCAAAGCAAAGCATTTCACATAGTTGGTAAAAGTCAGTAGGCAGGAAGGACAGGGTCTCTTACAGTCGTTCCACGTCCTGCTCTTAGCTACTCATTAGCTTACCAAGGAGCTCTCTTTGAAGTGACTAAGGCTCCTCAAGCTTAATATGGGCTTTTCTTGTCTTCTGATTAGGATGCTTATTCTTTTTTTGTTTTGTTTTGTTTTGTTTTAAAGACTCTTATTCAGCATTATGATCAACAGCATGAGTAAAAAAAAAATACACATTAAAACCCTTTGTTGCAATGCTTTCTACTTTCCAGAGAAAAGAAACTAAAGTAACCTGTAATACAATTAATCACAAATATAGTCCTTGAGTTTTTTGCCCCCGCACGTGAATATTGTCTAAAACATGTCTTCTCTGCAGCAGCCCGGCCCTGCCATCACTGTGCTTGGTTGAGTTCACAAATCTCTTGTAACTTGTAGCTTCCTCGTGACGTCTCTGATTCTCCTTTCCTGCTAAGCTTTGTTTCCTGGCAGTGATTAAAACCTTCTGCCACTGCCATGGCTGCCGCTACTGCTGGCACCCCCACAGCACCTTGGTTTCGTGGTTTGGCAAAGACCTGGCTCCTCTACCAGTGGGGTCAGAGCCTCTGCTTCCAGTTTCCTCCTTTCAACGATCCGAAATTTAAAGATTGATTGTTGTGACTGCTAAAATCATTGCAGCTTCCACCACTTCCAGAACTGTTGCCATCATCACCAAATCCATTCTAGCTGTCCCCGCTGCCACCATATACAACACGGCTGCCACCAAAGCCACCTCAACCACTGATACTTCCTCCACGACCAAGGTTGTCATTCCCACTAAATCCGTCTCCACGACCACCACCAAAGTTCTAGAGCCACTGTGACCTCTTTGGCTAGATGAGCACTAGCCACCTCTTGCTTAGAGAAGACTTTCCTTACTTCACAGCTGTGGCCTTTCACAGTGTGGCATTTCTGGAGGACAGCCTTGTCTACAGAACCATGGTCATCACAGATTATGCACACACAGCCCACTTCTTGCCACTGCCTCGATCAGTCATGATTTTAGTCACTTCAATGTCCCTGATAGTTGAAAATCATCTCCTAGGTGATATTCTTCAGCGTCGCCTTCAGTCTTTTTCACAGTTAAGTGGGTACCACGTCTTTGGAATCTTCTCTTGAGAATGGCCCTTTTGGTTCCATAATCTTCCATCCAGTTGTGTGGCTTTGCATTCATGGCTGCACCCACCTCCTCTACAGGGGCTCAGGTGACAAACTCAAAGCCTCTGGAACACTTGGTGTTTGGATCCCTCATTACCACATAGTCTATGAGGGTCCCCATTACTCAAAATGTCTTCTCAGGCTCATTGGTTGTTTCAAAGCTGAAACCTCCAATGAAGAGCTCCCACAGCTGTTTGGGCCCTTTAGCAGTCTCTGACTTAGACAGGACGCCGGTGAAGAGCAGACTTTAACGATGCTTACTTGGCGACGCTGACAGGCAGAAAAGCAGAGTGTTCATTCTTTATTACTGGAACGGGATGCTCACACCTGCTAAGTAACATGCTGGATCCTGAACCAAGTGAGGATATCAACAAAACGTTGAGGACTCTGATGTCATTCGTGTTCTCATTTTTTGGCATACTTTTACATTTATCTGATCAAGTAGAGGCAGGACTGAAGGGAAAGTAATAAAAGTTCAATCCACAAAAGAGGGTTAGAGCCCGAGAAAAAGGAAAGACTATCTGAAAAAATCGTAAATGAGTCTGGGTGGTGGGGTCTTTATCAAAAGGGAAGGGCCTGAGTTTTCTCCCTGTATTCCCATGCTGCGTTCAGACTGTCAGCAAACACTTCATTTGCTCTTGTCCTTTGTTTCAATTCAGAATAATCCACCGCAGCAGCTCTTAATTAGGGGTATGCATCAGAAACACTTGGAAAACTTTCTCAAAATATACAGGATAAGCTCATAACCCATTCCTAGATATTCTGATTCAGTAAACCTGGCCTAAGTGCACAGGCATCTTTATTTTAAAGAACACGCACTGATTCGAACCCATTGGCCTTTATTGGTAATTTTCCTCAAGCAATTTCCTGCATTATGGCCTCACCTATGTCTTTTTTTCTAGTGTTTTCTTTATTCCACATTGTGCGTATTAACATAGGTAATTTTGACCTTATGTTATTAGATGGTCATCCCTCTGACTGTCCTAGTAACACCTGGTTATCTTCTCCAGCTGCTGATGTGTGGGACTGGGGACATCAGTGTGTCGGACTTCAAAGCCCATGCAGTAGTTGTTGGTGGCTCATGGCATTTCAGAGAAAAGGTAAATGAGTCAAGCTTCTTTGAGTTGGATTTGTGCTATGTTTTAAGGAGGACGTTTCAGAGGAAGAAAAGTTGAGTCAGAGATGGACTTGTCGGGGAGACTGGCAGAAGGGAGCCCTGGTCCCAGGCAGGTGCAGTACCCTGTAAGGACAAAGAAGGAGAACCGAATAACCAGCAGTCACCCTGCTGACTATGTGACAGTGTAAATTCCCAAAGGGATTGTCAGCACTAACCATTCCTACCATTGTCCTCCCGCAATGGTAAACGGGGAACATCCGCCCTTTAGGGTTTTCTGTTTGTTCCCTGGGGGTCAGATCTTAGGTTGCAGACTGGGCGTGATGCCAGCCTTGTTCTCTCTGCCAGGTCATGAGGTGGTTTTGGACCGTGGTTTCCAGTTTGACCCAAGAAGAGCTGGCTCGGCTGCTTCAGTTCACAACAGGCTCATCTCAGCTGCCACCTGGGGGCTTTGCCGCGCTCTGCCCCTCATTTCAGATAATCGCGGCTCCGACGCACAGCAGCCTACCAACTGCACACACGTGGTAGGTGTCTGCATGCTGCGGGGCTTTTTCTTGCCAGCCTGCGCCAGCGTTGCTGGGGGTGTGAGTCAGTTATTTCTTCCCTTCCCTTCCAGTTTCAACCAGCTGTGCCTCCCCACTTACGACTCCTATGAAGAGGTGCACAGAATGCTGCAGCTGGCCATCAGCGAGGGCTGCGAGGGCTTCGGCATGCTCTGACCGCCCCTGCCATGTGCTTGGCCCCATGCCCCCCGAGCCCTGGGCACACATGACAGATGTCGTGGCCACTGACCCTCACGCATACATAGCCATCAGCCAGAAACTGCTGCATGCTTCCCTGTGTCTGCAGTACGTGGTTCTTCCCTCATTTCCTCCCTGCCCATTTCCCCCACAGGCCGCTTGACATGGTACGTAATCTGAGCTGCCCGTTCAGTCCTGAGAAAAGACCACGCTGCTGTAACGCACTTGGTTCTTAGAGAGGCTCTCAGTGGGAGCTGCCTGGGTGGCTGCTGGAGAAAGCTGGTGTCCTCTCCTTCGCAGCCTCCTGTGCTATGCTCCTCAGACTCTCCTCTGCGACCCTTACTACTTGACCTGAGGTATGCAAATCGCTCTCATGAGCAGGGTCGTTGTCTCCTCATCCTGAGCCAGGAGAAGCATAGCTAGGAAGTGGCCCACTTGAGCAGTCTTGGGTTTTGTCCCTCTGCACAATGGCAGGCACAGGCCGTCATGGCCTAGGACTGCTTCTGACCGAACTGACGGCACGAGGAGGTTTTGTGGTGTCAGACCTGGAAAGGGGGCTTTCTGTGCAGGCATTTCTGGAAATGATCATTCATCCATAAAAAGAACTCTAAGCTTGTTCTTGAGTTGGAGCCAGTGAGCACAGACCTAAGAATGTGGAAGACAGCTCGGCTGTAGCTGGACTGTAGCCTTCAGTGCTGAATGGGAGTCTCCTGCTGGGTTGTGGGACCTGGCTAGCACCTGACTGACTTAAAGACTCCTGAAATTTGTCCCCGCATTTGTGCTTCACACTGAGGTGTGGCAGGGCTTGGACACGTACTCCAACTTACGTCATCTGCAAAGAGCTGCTTGCTGAAGAAAAGTTCGTAACAACGGATTGATTGGGACAGTAGCAATAGCATGCCGGTGGGCCCTGGTTCTCTGTTTGGTGGTCTCTGTGGCAAGTAAAGAAGGGTCAGTTTGAGTGCTTACCACAGGTCCGTGGGTCAGGACTCCGGGAACATACAGAGGCCCTGTGTCAGATGATGCCTTTCCCAGTTACTTCCCTTCAGTCCATCACTTGCCATCGATGGGAAAGGAGGAGGGAGGAAGAGACGCTTCCTGTTGCATGATGACTGAAGAGACCTGCTCTCCCTTGGAAGATGGCAACAAACTTTTTCATGAAGATTTAAATGAAAACATTTTTAAGACTCAAAATCTCGTCAACTCCCCAAATTTCTTTTTTTAAGAAGGCTTTGCTGCAAGCTACCATTCTCAATGGGACATTCAACTCTGAGAAAATTACAAGCCATCTTTATTGCCAAAACCAGCAAGTACGGAGTCCAGAGATGAGGCAAGACTTGTAGAAATGCCCTGGTGTCCTGGAGCTGTGTCTGAGCCCTCTGTTCCCAGGGGTCCCACGAAGCAAGCTCTCCTGAGCTGCTCTAGGCCCTGCCTGACTTCACTCCCTTGCAGTTGTCATCTGTCCTTCTTGGCATGGGTGCTGACCTCATTCCTCCTCGGGATACAGGATCTGACATCCAGCCCCTACTCTCCAGGTTCTCCATGCCACACGGTCACTGCTCTCCTCAGGGACCAGGACAAGGTGCTGCTGCTTGCCCTCCTGCTATCCTGTGGGACACGTGTAGGCATATTTTGTCATCACCCCGAGAAACAGGATGCTGCCCCTTGGGCCTCGCACGGGGTTCCCTGCTGGGGGCACATGGGCTGGTTCCGCTGTCTTTGGCAGTAGGTCCTTGTCTAGATTCTGCTTTCTCCCCTCCAGCAGTCCTCCAGAGACAGAGGCTGGAGCTTGAGTTGATTTGGGGGCTAGATCTATCATTTTAAGCTCTAGTCACAGCAGAGCGTCCTGGGCCCACTGTGTCCCTGTGATGCGTCTTAGCTCGTGTCCTTGTTTAACAAAGCCCTTTGGTACTGTTGTAGTTTTCTACTCTTCCAGTTTGCTCTCTCCCAGTGCTATTCAGAAGTATCTTTGCCTTTCTGGCCTTTCCTTTTCCCTTTTCTAACTCTTTTGCTACTAGCCAGTGTGGGGAAAAGTACAGCATATCAGAGAGCAGGAAGGGTGTCTGTTAGTTCTTGGGTAATTTTCTATTCCTGTTTTTTATGTTTGCCTTCATTTATTTATGCCCTTGTGACCCAGGTACTGGAAGGTGGGGGGCATCTAGTCTCTGGGCCTTTCAGTGTCTGAAGGAGACCAGCCCCACAAGAATGCCAACGAGAGTGTCAGCATGTCTGCAGAACTCCAGACATGTGCAGCCCTGCTGCAGATCTGGCCAGGCCGCAGGGCCAGGCAGTTGTGTTGAGAGTGTAAATATTTTGTACAGTAAATAAATCAGTGTTTAAAAGGATAAAAGAGCAAAAGTGATTGCTTTGAGTGGAGATTGGGGGACTTGACTGGGAGGTGCGGAGGGAAAAGAAAAAGGTAGCAGTGTTTTTGCATTTCTCCAGTAATTCCTTCAAGAAGCAGTCAGCTTGGTGCAAAACTTACACCTGGAGCCTGGATTGTCCCAGGCCTTTTCCTTTCACCCTCCCCTGACTGCTGTCCCCGGTGCCAGGTGCAGACAGCCACTAGTGGGGCGAGTGCTGTGCGCTGCTCCTGAAGAAGGAAGCGGCTTGGTAAGAGCACAGGATGCTTGTTCTCGTCAGTCATGTAAACGTTAATTTGTTTTCATTTTCCTACATAAGAAATTCAGTGTAGAAAATTTGGAAATAAAAAGTATAAGGGAAATAAGGCACCTGCCTTTCAGAGGTTACCACTCCGAACACTTTGGTGTATAGCCTTCTGATTTGTATGTAATTCCACGTTGTCCCCTGAACGCGCCCTCACCCTCCCACAAGTGCTGTACATGTGGCAAACAAAAAAGCCTCTGTTTTATAAGTTTGTGGGTGGCAGGAGGTACCAGTTATTTTCCAGCCACAGATAAGCTTGCAGAGAGAAAACCAGACCTCTGATTTGGGCCTACAAGGAAACGTGTTAGGGACCTTGGCTTTACTAAAGAAGTAATCATAGTGTCTTGTACATTTGTTCCCAATCTGGAAAATCAAAACAAAATCCTCTTTGGAATTGTTTTTAAAAACAGATTTTTGTTTCCCCTGCTCAGACCTAATGAATTGGAATCTTAGCTTGAAAAGTACTCTTAGAGTATATTAATTCTACTCCCACCTCATCAAGCTCCAGAGTGGTATGTCTTTAAAAAAAATAAGAACTCCTCAAGTTCTGTCTCAGTCAACATTCTTAGATTAATAGTCCTACATCTTGTACACTTGCCTGCTTTTGTGGTTTTGACTGGGTCACTATAAACATCACTGAGTGGTTTCAGCCCCACATGAAGTTATTTATAGGATTTAAGCACTGGTAGGATTGATCATGAATTAACACCGTAAATGAATACTGGCTTTAGCCTCTCAGGCACAATTGCCGCTGAGCCCCTGCAGATCCAACTGCCTGGCCTCACCTATCTTCGGACTGCGATGCAGGTTCTCCAGCAGATGACTTGAGGCACCCGGCTCCTTACTCTACTTTGGCGTCGCTTAAACCCGCAGACGTAATAGACCAACTCCAGATATTCCATAATACTTTCATTTAAAAGTGAATATTTTCTTCGTTACTCAGAGATGCACGAAAATGCACCACAAGCATGTGCGGTTTATAATAGAGGAAGCACACTGCAGGACGAGAAGTAGGACATGGGGGTACCCTGGTGACATAGTGATTTGGTCCGCCACTGCCAGTGGAGCGCAGTCCGCGTGCATCCAAGGGAACTGGGCTTGCATCCCAAGGCCGTAGGGAGCAGCCAGGATGAACAACTAAATAAATGCTTCCTCCCCTCTTGCCTGCCTGCTCACCTTCATTCCTGCCTGCACCTTTCCTTTAAAAGAGACAAAATTCTGGAGCACTACAAAGCAAGTCTCATCCCACCCACCCCTCTAGAAGTAACTATGATCCTGGCTTTTATGATAGTTCTTTCACCAATTCTCTTTTCAAACAGCCTGTCCTAAAAATCACAGTGGGGAAGAGAATCAAAAGAGCCCTTGTGGTCTCTTGATATAGATGCTAATCAAGGCCAGTTTTTTCGTAATAACCACTATATCTCACAATTAGTTTAAAAGTCTAAGACCATTGTTGTCCCATGATGATAATTTGGTTTCCCAATACTGAATCTGATGACTCCTATTTAAAGACTACAGGTCACTGCAAAAAATTCCCCCAGATATTCTAAATTGGATACTCCTTTGCTTTTATCTCTGAACCAATTCCGTGGGCTGATCCAACATAATCGTGATTCTCTTTGATGGTCAGCAGCTCACTCCTGGGTGCCATAATTATAGTAGAATTGAAGATGATTCAGCACAAAGTTGTGAACTGAACTAGCATTTTGACTCAAGAATACTGAATCTGAAAGCCATACTAAAGTTATTGGAGATTTTAGTTTGGAGTCCAAAGTGGGGCTCGATTTAGAAATCTGTGGGGCAATTGGTTTGTGTATGATGGAGCAGTGCTGTCTGGAATTGGTGTGTGCCTTGCTGTGAATGCCTACCCCCAAAGTGGTTCACTTCACTTTTGTTACAGAAGAACACTGTGATAGACATGGAAGGGGCCTCGTTCTCTGCAGCGAATTCAGGTGTGGGTCTATACAAGTGGGTCAGTGAATTCCTGGTAAGCCGATGTGGAGGACATAGTCTGTTCAAAAGTCAGAGGAATAATAGCTGTTGGTTTTTCATTGGGCATCAGAAGCGGTTTTAGCAAAATGCTCCAGGTTGTCAGTGGAGCCCTGCTCTGTTAACACCAGTCAGCAGCAGTCACTTCTTAAACCCAAAGTGGCGATAATGTTGGCACCTCTAGGGATGGGGGTTAGGCACACCTTACAGAGCCACAGGATCCAGTCACCTTGCAAGAACAGTGTGGGACTTGTCTAGGATCCCATATAGCCATCAGGAAGATGGTGGATAATGTGTCCAGAATGAGGCCTGTGACTGTGGTCGCTACTTTCTGGAATGCCCAGTTAGCCAGCCAACATGGCCTTTGTGGTCTTTGCTGGCCATGAACACCTTGGACCAGGTCTGGTTGGCAAACCAGGCAATATTCTGAGTGAAGAAGTTCTCAGAACTTCATCTTTTATGGATCCTGTGGGAAGAAGTCATTCCTGGGCTAATTAGAGAGTTTGGTAAGGAGAAATTTATTTTATGAGCTTCATTGTGTCCATCCTGACCAGGGGCCATCTTAATGCCACGAACCTCCTTATATCCTGTTACTTACTCCAGGGCCTCTGGGTGTCCAGCCCTCTGCAGCACCGACATCTCCTCTCATTTGACCTTTCCTCAAAAGAGGATGCCCTTGGATGCTTTTGTTTCAATAGTGCAAAGTGGGACCCTTAAGGAGAGCCATGAATTGATGAATGTTCATACTTCATTTTTAATTCCCGTGGTTCAACCTTGGGCAAGATCATTTTTTTTCAGAATCAGTCTCCGACTGATCTGCAAATGATTCTATTAACTAAAGAAAAAATTTGATCAATAACTTGTAGCTCTTGGAAAAACACCTTCTTAGCAAGTGGATACCATATTGGCTTTGGTATAGGGCCCTAATAATTTCCATTACAAGACACTCTGTGGATCTAGGCACAATAGAGATTGTTAGAGTGGATGAATGATGGGAAAGCTCCTAAGGGGGAGGGGTGGCTCCTTTTTTTTTTTCCCTCACCTTATCATGTTCAGGCAGGCCCAAAAGAATGGATATTCACGACACCTAGCCAAACACTTGTGAAGATACCAAATAAGAGACCACTCCCTCCATTATATATGGCTGTCCCAAGACCAAAGGTATCTGAGGCGGCTACATCATGTAGTAAACAACCTAATGATAGGTACCTAACACCGCTGACATTCCTTAACTCGCATGATTACTGACTTGATAGTAACTGCCATTTTTTTTAGCTTTCTTCTCATGCTAAGGCCTTGAATATATGTTGTCTTAGATTGACAATGCAAGACCTGCATGGTAGGTCTTGTTTTTTCCATTCTACTCAAGACACAATTGAAGTTCAGAGAGGATGAATAACGGCCAAGCTTCCTTAACTAGTAAATGGCAGAGCTTGGATCTGTTTCATGTCAAAGCCCATACTCCACTTTGCTGGTTTGTCTCAGGCAGATTAGTTGAGACTTAAACAGCCCAGGCATTGGGCCACCAGTGCTCACTGACTTTGTTTCACATTCACTTGGTTACACTGTGTGACAGATGAACACTTTATACCTTTGTTTACCTGTCAATCACTTGAGGATTTGAGACGTATGAGGAGAAAACCATACTCTAAGAGCTGTAACTATTGGTAGTGGCTTTAATATCTTTTGCCTGCAGAAAGTTCCATAGAATACCAACTAATAACTTGAGTGAGATGATTTTCAAGTTTAAATGGAATCCTGAATAAATACTACAAGAAACCCTTGAGGAAATAACTGAGGGGAAAAAAATCTTGAAATTGTAATACTCCCACTATTGGAAAACCCATAGGTCACATGCAAATGAGGTCAGACACGCTGCACAATACCCTGATGTTTATCTCTGGTAACTGAGGCTGCAGAAAAAAGCTCATTTACTCATTTAAATAAATCTTCTGTCTCTAAACTGCACTAACGAAACACAGCACTCTTTGGCAAAAAACAAATTCCTGGTGGATATATCACTAAGGAAGCAAATGTTTTTCCTTCCTTCCTTCCTCCCTGCCTTCCTCCCTCCCTCCTCCCTGCCTTCTTCTTTCTGTCTTCCTCCCTCCTCTCCTTTTAAAATTTTATGAAAACATTTTCAATAATTGCCTGAATTAAAGGGAGACAGACAAAATATCTCATACAAGACCAAGTCTATTGAAACTGTAAGTATAGTATCTTCTCCAGGCTGAGGAGTCCTGTATCGTTTCTACAATACCCCCCTTCACCTGCATTATGGATTCACACCTAAATGAATCTTTCTGAATGTTTCAGCCTCTTCCCACTGGCTAGTATTTCCTCTTCTCAGAACTCCCACTTGAAGGAGTTGTCAAGATATTCCTCTGTTTGCCCATTAGAGCAGTCAGGGATATCAGTATTTGCAAGCCAGCTGGAGAGCCTTTGATGGCTTTTATGTTGAAAACAAAATGTTATTGTGTAGAGGAAGATTATGTGTGTGTCATCATTTTGTGCTAGTTCTTGTAAGTCCTAGATCTAATCCTCCTTCAAGTTGTCCTTTCATTCCTACAAATGGAACTTCCCCATTCTCACCACCAAAAAATCTGATGTTTTTGTTTCATCACTGGGTCTGTGGCTTTCCATTTCCCTCTAGTTCTTTGCACCTCCACAGAAACACTTCCTGGGCATCAGACACTGTGGGAAAACAAGAGGCATACAAGATAGAGTGGGATCCCTGCCTCCAAGCAGCTCTCAGTCTTAGCAGTGGATATACATACACTCATGCATTTTCCTTAGGGTTTCCTTCTAGAGCTTGAGCACCCAAACCTGTCATCACCCACTCTCATAGTTTTAATGGTGAGGGTGAGGGGACCATTTCTGTTTATGCATTTACTATAGAGACTTCCTCTAGTTTAGAGGAACAGCTGTAAGTGAAATTTGTCTAGCTTCTTACACACATACAAAGGGAGGGAAATTATTCTTCCTGTCAATTTTCAGAGAAGCAAGAACCTTCATGGAGTCCAAGCTAGGAGGCCCAAGAAGCCCTAAATTGCTCATATATAGTCCATTTTCTGAGTAGTTCCTGGGAAAGTTCGAGACAGGAAACTCCGTCATCACAGGACCCACTCTCCCTTTAACCTTCTCTTCCAGACAGCAATCAAAAGGGTGCATACTATGGTCAGAATAATCAGGATGGCAGAAGAAAAAGTACTGCCATTTCCAACGTATCCAGAGGCATGAAGAGGCAAATCAATTTCATGAACAACCGTGAAGTTGTGATCTGCTGTGGGTGGAAATACTGAGATTGGCTCCAGTTTCCCTTGATATTAATCAAACCCAGGAAACTGGAGTCCTTGGTCATGTCTGTAGTGTGCTGGAACTGATGCCTATTCCTCTCCGGGCTTTGGGCAGAACCTAAAGTCGTTCCCCCAAGCTTCTGAGCTGGATTGCAGCTGGGTGGGCCTCGGACCAGGTCATTGCCTTTAGGAAAACCTCCAGGCTCCTTTTCCCTGAGGGATTTCTTCTCTGGTAATTTGTTCATGATGATGGCAGGCTATGTCTTCTTGAAAAGTCAAAGCAATGGAATTAAACTTGGGTGTTCTATAGGTCTGGCACTGCTCTCCCCGGTTAGGCAGACAGATGTGCTGTTGGATCCCGGCAGGCTCGTTGTACAGCACTGGAGATGTCTGGACCTGGGTGTGAGCCCAGCAGCCACACATCTGCCTGCTGTACGGTGGTTCTGGTTTCGCCAGTTCGACCTATAACGTGCCCCCCCACCCCACCACCACCCCACACACACCTTGAAAACTATTGTTTGGCTTCCAAGCTACATCTTCCAGACAGACTCTCATAGCCGAAGTCACACAGAGTCTTGTCAGACCGTATCGTGAATCTTGGCTCCAAAAATGTCATTGTTGATTAAGTATGGTGGGGGGATTAAAAAAAAAAAAAGCCAAAAAAAAACTCCAGTCCTGATTTTGGGGGTTAAGATGGGCTTACAGGGCTTGGTGTGGTGGGAAAAAGGAGCCAAGAGAGTGGTTGGCACTAGAATATGGAGAACTGTGGAAGCAGAGCCAGAGACTGTGAGGGTTGAGGCCCAGGAAAGTCTGGCACAAGTGAAAGCTGGGTATTTAACCAGAAACAGTCACTCGCTGTTTCTCAGCCTTGGCAGTAAGTCAGAGCAACAAGCAGTTCTAGCAGGGACCACATCTCTCCCATTGTCTCCACCCAACCTGCCTCGTCGTCGTCCCAAACATCTGCTTCACATCTGAGTCCTTGCCGCCTCCCGGGTTCCTGGACCAAACTCGGTGGCAGGGCGAGGCCACGGCCCTGCAGGTGTGGGGCGGAGAGGAGGAGGAAGAAGGCGCAGGACAGGTTGCTTGAAGATTTTGTTCCAGGTGCTATGGAAGGGTTGCGTCTGAACTAATGGTTTTTCTTTCAGTGCGCTGTAAATATACACACATATGTGTATGTACGTGTGTGCAGATATATGTGTACACATGTACATGTAAATATTAAAATATATATATAATCACCACAGTAAGGGCTTTATTTTCTGAGCAAAGGGAGCCAACCGAGGGAGGGAATTCGGGCCAGCTGGGGAAGTCTCCAGGCCATCACATGGCTTCTTTTCAAAGGCAGCTCGGAGTCACTCCGAGGGAGCAAACTGAAGTGATTAGTGCTCACACCGAGCAGTGAGAGGTGCTAATGAGGTATTAAACAGCTCTTTCCCAGCTAGCATCTGTGTATGAGCGGAGACAGGCACCAGGAGCCAGAGGGGTGGGACTAGCCGGGCCTGGAGGTGGCAGAAAGGGAGAAAGCAGCCAGTGTTAGCAGTTAGTCACAGCAACCTCAAGTGTCTCGCTGGGAGGAATGTAAAACTTTCTCTAGTACTTGTCCTGAAATCTCCATCCACTTTAAGTGACAGAAACGCCCCACGGGAAGCTATCAGGGAGCCTAAGGGAATCATCGCAGAATAACAGCCCCCGTCAACTGCCATGCCACACCCTGTTCTAAGCACTGCCTGTTGATTCATTCTCACATCCGTCTACACGGTAAAGATGACTATTACCCCCCTTTTACAGGTGAGGAAACTGAGGCACATGTCGTCATTTGCCCCAAGGTTACATGTCGAGTGATGAGTTTTAGGTGTCAAGTTGACCCAGACACCTTAGCTCACACCCGTTCAAAGGAGGTGGCGTTTGGGGACAGGACGATCAAATTTAGAGAATGCCAGTAGGATTGTTCCTGTGTATCTTTCAGAGATTTACTTAGTGGGACTCTGACTTCTGGGACCAAGACCACAGGGATCAGCCTGGCAGGCACTTCTTTATCCAGTTCTCTGTCCTGTGCCTCCCAAAGCTTTCCCTGGCCCGGCAGGACAAAGCTTGCGCTTCCCACTCCCCTCTCCAGAGTAAGAGGAACCTCCGTCCTAGGGCCCAAGTCAGCTTGGTAAGGCCACTTAGAGAGTTGCCTGGCCTCCAGGCCCCTGGTGGGCAATGGAAGAGGAGCCAAAGGGCAGGAGCTGGCCAAGGCCAATGGGCTGCCAGGAACCCCATTAAACCTCAAAGTCTAAGGGTGGAAGCCAAGTCCATCACTTGGCTGGAAAGTTGGGAGTCACAGTGACATACCAGCTCACCCTGGCTGGCCTCTGTCTTGCAGAGAAGCAGCTGTGTGGGTAGACATGGGCTGTGGTCCTCAGCCAGCAGCTGCATCTAGGGCTATACCAGGGTCCACTTGTGTGGGAGCAGGCCCTTTCCAGGAAGAGAGGAGAGAGCTTCTGAGAGGTCCAGGGGGCCTACCTAACGGGGCCAGAGGCTCAGGGATAGATAGCGGCTCTGCAAGCATGGTGAATGTGGCTCGTGCAAGCCCGCTTGTCCTGCCTCTGAGCCTTTGTTTATGGTGTGCACTCCAAGAGAATGCCACCCATCTTGGGCTGCCCAACCTTTCTATCACCCAGCTCATGTCAGAGGATGTGAGGGTTAAGAAAGAGAATTCGTGAAAAGTGTTAACAGTGGCTGATACATATGAAGCCAAAAAAAAGCTACGAAAGGGCCACTGAATACTGATGCCTCCTACTCTGAAGTGCACCCTCGAGGACCAGGTTCACTGTGAGGAATGACCACAGGCCTCACTTGAGTTTCTCTTTAGTGTGCCCTGGTGGAGTCGATCTTAGGGGCACCAAAGGAAAGGAGTGTGCGTGTGTGCGCGTGTGCACACACACACACACTCTCACACCCTGTGTGGCTGAAACCCACAGATCTTTATCCATGTCCAAGCCTCATAGTGAGCCCAGCTATCAGAGGCAAATATCCTGAGAAGCCTATGAGATTTACACTTTTGACCTCTCACTTGCAGGGGGATCTTCCAAGGTCACACGATTTGTCAAGGTCATATGCTTTATAATATCTGCTGAAGTAAGATTTTTTTAAGTGTAGCAGTTTCAAGCCACTGTCTTCACCTCAGTTGTGCCTATGTCCCGTATTCCTTCATGTCAGCTGTTTGCGGGTGAGGGGTTGTGTGTATTGTGGCATTAGGGGTATGACTAAGGGCATTTGAATTGGGAATATATGCTATTGGGTTTCTGTCATATATTCATTTCATCGTTGGGAAAAATTCATGTGAATTATTGTGTATATTTATAGCATAGAATGTATGTTTTGGTTAGAAACGGCTTTCCAGAATATTCCCATCATGCTTAATTCCTGTGCTCTATGTGAGAGGCTCAGTTGTCACAGCGACAGGGGCAGGGCCAGAGCCGTATCACATCAGGCACCAGAACTCGATGGGTGGGAGAGGAGAGCCAGGGTTGAGCTGTATGGTGCCGAAGCCAGTATGTGAAAACTCTCCCACTCGTCAGATGGTCAAAGCCTATTGAGGTTTCCTATTGTCTGAAGCTTATAAAATTTTGAGAACTTGCTTTAAGAAAAAGGATACAAAATTAGGCATGAAGGAGACTGTTTGGAATCAGAAAAAGAAATCACAAGTCACAAAACTTTAAGAGGCTCGTGAATACCATAAACATCACAAAATCCAGAAAAACAACCCAGACCAGCATCTGGCTCTGCTCTGTGTCTCTGCCTTGTGCAAGCTTGCCGTTTCTCCTCTGTTGGGATGTGGGAAGGGACAAAGAGGATTGACTTCATGATAACCACTGGGGTTCCTGGGAACAGAGAAAGATGGCAATAATTAACTATGAATCTTATACCATCTGGCATTCGGTACAGCTCCCTGGAGGGAAGACACAAAGAGTCCTAAAGTCAGCGGTTCACTTTGCCGAATTGAGAGCTGAGTGCTACAGGCCAGGGACCGTCTTGCCAGCTTCCAATGACACTGGCCTTTGTCGTGTTCAGATATGGAGAGCACAGATTCCCCCAGTTAGAAGGCTACTGTGACTGATTCCTGAGGAGCGTGGAGGCCCCTCCTTGGCCGGAGGGTAATTCTGGTGGAAGACAGGGTCACACAGCTGAGGGGACACCTCCGAATGTTTACTTGGCATGTCTCAGTATCTTAAGTTGTGTTCCACAGACACAGACCCTTCAACCAAAGATTTGTGTGAAAGTGATGATTTTTCAGGAATCTTCCCAGGAGTCGGGGAGGGTGGCCTGGGTGGAGGAAGAGGCTGGCTGTGCTGTCAAGACAGGGGGAGTGGCTCACTGCCCTGGGACCTCAGGAGACAGAGGAGGTGTTTATACCGCACACAGAAAGTCTTCGGTTGGGGCACGCCCTGGTGGCTCAGGTGTTAAACCCATGCTGGGGAGCAATCCATGGACAGCCCAAGGACAGCCCAAGGACAGCCCAAGGACACGGGTCCGCAGACGGCGGCTGAGGAAGAACAACTAAAATAGAGTATTCCTCCTCTTGCTTGCTGCCAACCTGCCTCATTCCTGCCTCATTGCTTCCTTCCTCTTTAGGAAAAACAAAACCAAAAGACCAAAGAATAGTTGGTTGTGGATGGGGTTACACCTGGGGACTGAGCTAAGTCACTTCCTGAGCTCCCCGTAGGCAGCCAAGAAGGCTCCAGTGGACAGACAGGTGCTGGCAGGGTGCCCTGAAGTAGAACAGTGACTCAAGGACGTGGACAGAGCACTGACAGTGTCTGTGACAGCCGTGCCCTGCCCACCCCTGCTCACCTCCCCACGTTAGCGGCACAGTCCTTGTTGGGGCCTGTTATTTCCAATAGTTACCATGTATTGATTATCTCATTGCGTCCTCGGAACAGCCCTGTCATCGCTCCCATTTCGTGGTGAAGCCGCTGACAGGCAGCCACTCCTGCCCCAGCTGCAGCCCGCCCTCCCAGTCCCTGGCCTCCGTTACCCCAGGTCTTAGCCTCCCTTTGTGTCCTTCATGAACCCAGGCACTCTGTCTGGTTTGCTGGCCGCTCACAGCCATGCCCGGCAAGGGTCGGCATGTCACAGGTCCTGCATGCACAAAGGTCGCAGAACCGAGGACTCAGCCAACACACTCAAGGCCAGGTCTTGGGACCTCCCAGAGAAGCTCTGTGACAATCCCCATTAGTGCAGCCCAGTATGGAGTCACAGGGTGGCCCCGGGGCCTGGAACAAATGCCTGCGGGGGTAGGGGAAGCCCTGCACAGGGAGTCGGGGCCAAGCTGGGTACTGACAGCATCCTCTTCCCCAACCGTGGCAGCACTTGTGACGTTGCCTCTTAAACAATTCCAGTCTCCTGGGAATGGCAGGTCTACCGGGGCCTAGTTTTCAGTGTGTCCCTCAGGTTCCCTGCAGAAGTCATGTAACACCCACAGACCAGACCTAAGTTTACAGTTACCTGGGGAGGTTGCAGCTGGCTTCTGGAATGTACCACACATGGTCCCCTAGGTCCTGCCTGCGAGCTCCGAGGGCTGTGGACAGACTTGCAAAAGAAAATAAGACAACTGGATGCAGAGCCTGTATCGATTGGGAAAAGTATTTAGATTGTACATAAGCCAAAGAAAAAGCACATTTGCCTTTGGAGACTGAGGCCCCACAGAGGCTCAGAGGGAAGGGCTGCTCCCAGCTCTCTGAAGAGCAGTAGGGGACACAAAACACACCCTGTCCTGTCCTGCCTACCCGTCACCTGGGCCTCTGTCCTTGGGTGAAGACACTGACCCGGTGCCCGGGGGCACTGCCTCTCTCTGGTGCTGGAGTGGACAGGGTCCAAGCCAGGAGGGGAGAGAGATGTCGCAGGGACCACAGGCTGGGAGGGGCTGCGCAGACTCGGGAGCTCCAGGCTGGCTGCCACCTGCCCTCCCCAGTGCAGACTAAATATCCAGCCCTGCGGGTAAGTGAGAAATTCTTGGCCTCCGCCTGCCCAGGCCTCTCTGGCTCACAACCGCTTCCTTCATGGAACTGGGGCTGCCATCTGCCTGGGCCTGTTCTTCCTCTCCTCACCCCTGGGGGCTCACGCTGATTGGCAGACTTATCCAAGCACGGTGGGGGGGCAGAGGCACTGGCCTTGGGAAACAGCCAGGAAAAGAGAGTGAGAGCCAGAGATGGAGATCAGACATACAGTCAGAGAATCTGAAAGCAAGAGACAGAGTGAGACAGGAAGTGACATGAAGACAAAAGAGCCGGCATGAGAGAGAAAGAGAGACTGGGAGACAGAGCGAGAATGATAGAAACCGAGGGAGGCAGGAGAGGCCAGGAGAACAGACATATCCCATAGAAATGCAGGAGAAGCATGCTTCACTCCCACGGCGGAGGGTGCAGAGAAGGGGCGATAGCTGGGCAGATAGGACCCTGAGCTGTCGTGGCCTTCTCCCTTCTGCAGGGAAAGGGTGAGTTCTCCAAGGTGGGCGCTGGAGCAGGCACTTCCAACCTCCCCACATCTGCTTCCCATCTGCAGCTCACTCATGGCGGATTTGCTTCCCCAGGCTTTCTCTCCAGAGCCACGATCCATTCAAAACAAACCATGGCTTCTCATTGCTAGCCGCAAATCCATGCAGACATCTGCGGCTCTCTTGGGTGGGGGTCTAGGGGGCCCATGGGCTCCCACAGTGCCAGTGCAGGCCAGGGATGGGCCATCAGAACCAGTGACAGAGAGCAGGGAAGGGGCGCCTTCGGAGGAGAGAGCCGTCATCGGACTCTGAGGTGGGGAAGACTTGGACTCCTTCCCGAAGGGCTTCTGGGAGGCACCCTAGATCTGGAACCTCTGGACCCTTCCCTAGAAGCTGCACCCAAATGGCCAGTTTGCCCATCTTGCCTCTGGGCGTGGGATCCACCATAGAAGAGTCCTCAGCCACCAAGACTGGCCACAAGATGTACAAAGTCCTTGACAAATGGCATTTGTATAAAACATAAAAAATGAAAGAGCCCCAGATTTTTATGTCAACATAAGACTGAGAGACCTGGTGGCATCTGTCTTCCTCCTACCATTCTGCCAAGGTAGTTGCTCCATCCTGCTGCCTGTGTTTTTTCTCTGTTCTTTTCCCCACCCCCTACCCAAGCCCACCCTCTGCCACTCCACTCCAGTCATCAGTACTCTACTCATGATTCATTCACTCTTTCATTACAACATTCATTCAACCATTCATTTCACCATTCGGTGTTTATTAAGCCCTGTGCTAGACTTAAGGGGGTACTGAATGTTTGTGTCTCTCCAAATTCATATTAAAGCCCCCAAATCCAGTGTGATCGTATTTGGAGGTGGGATTTGAGAGGTTTAGGTTGAGATAAGACCATAGGAGGGGGGACCACATGTCAGGATTTGTGTCCTTTTAAGAAAGGAGTAGGCAGAGGCAGTCAGGCAGAAGAGAACAGAGACAGGAAGACAGAAGAGAGAAGAGGAACATGCGCTTTATTAATTTTTAAAATTTTGTTCTTCCTGGTTTTCATCCTGGCCTCAGGTCTTGAACTCAGATCCCTGGGATATGTGACCTCCTCTCTCGGCTGAAGGCAGCTGAGCAAACCACTTCTCCACCAGGGCACACCGGATGAAGCAATTCGAAGAACAAAATAAAATAATAATGTTGAAGGACACACCATAGATTAAGATAGTCATGAGTCCCTACTGAAGTAAAAAAGTAATTGAATAAAAATGAAAAAAGAGCAACTCTTCTGTATAGAAAAATTTCAATTAATAAATACAGAATTGATGAGAGAAATGGAGTTACCATTAGGTAAATAAAATAACATTAATCATAGGCAATATCCACCAGTGATGGATGTTAAAATCAGTGGGAGAAAGTATGAAGAGAATCAGGAGATTGGCAGCCTCAAAAAAAATCTCCCGTTGCCAAGGCATTTATTAATTACAAATAAAGGAGAGTACAATCAAGAGACAGTGGAGAAGTCTGGCAGACACAGGCTTAACCAAATGATCAAGGTTAATGTCATCAGTAACAAGATCATGTCCATATCCGCTACCCCTGACATGGTGAGATGGAGAAGGTACAGTGTCACTTCTGTGATATTCGTACCGCAAGTGCACAGCTCGGTCTCATCACAAGAAAACATTAGTCATAAGTTGAGAGACAGACTGAGAATTAATGGAAGGGTATTCATGGGAAGAAGCGAGGTCATGAAGGACAGGACATGATGAAGAAACGTCAGAGGCTAGGGGAGATTAAAGAGACTCAACAGCTGAATGCCATGAGGGACACTGGAACAGAAGAGAAACAGAAGAGGAAAAACAGGAAACTTGGAAGGGACTGTTGCTAACTGCCTCTTACCTCTGTGAAGTTACTCATAGTGAGGTGGTGGCTATGCTCTGGTTCTGAAAGCTGCTGACACTAGGGGAATGTGGGTGAAGGGGGTATGTGAACATAGTGTTATTTTTCAACTTTTCTCTAAGTCTGGGACTACTTTAAAATAAAAAGTTAAAAGATGTATTGGGAATCTGCTTATTGCCAAGTCTGCAGGATACACACGTTTAACTGTATGAAGATACCTCCTTCCAAGCAGCAGTTTCTCAAACTTCACTGTGCATTTCCACCCCTGGAGGCCTCATTAACATGCAGAGAACAATTCAGTGTGTCTGTGATCTGGCCTGAGAGTCTGTATTTCCAACAAGTTCCTAAGTGATGCTGGTGCTGATGGTCCGCGGACCACACTTTGAGTGACAGGGACTTGGAGCAGAGGAGCAAACGTCACAATCTGCCACAGAAAGGTCAGACAGTCAGCGGTGCAGTGAGAGCTTCAGAGCACAGGTGGCAGGAGGCCTGGGCTTCTCCAGGGCTTCCTGAGAAGAGAAGAATCCTACCAGCTTTTTGTGCCTTCTGTTTTCAGCCTGGCTCTCAGAAGGGCTGGCCATTTCTCTCCAGGCTGCCTCTGGCTGCAGCCTTGCTGGGCCAGGCCAGGGTAGAGGTAATGAAAAGGGACGGGCGCGGAGTTACCTGCGCTCTCAGAAGTTCCACCAGAGCCTTTGAGAGCCAGGCCTGGGCCTGGGGTGGCGCACCGGTGTCTGTTCAGACCTCCACTGTCCCACACTGGCCCCACTTTCCCTGGGCCTGTCCCTCTGACCAGCCACCAGAAAAGCAACTGCTGTGTGACACATTGCTTGCCCAGAAACCCTGCAATCTGAGAATGGGCACCAGCACAGCCACCAGCCAACACAGAAAGGCACTTGCGTCCTGCATATGTTTATATGAACATATGTTTGTATAAAGATGCTCGCAAAAACTGCTGAATGTTGCCAAGCAGCCAATGTAGTATAAGCTATATTCTATACAACGATACAATTTTGTTCTGATTCTCAGTCCCGCTCAGCTGACTGACATAGCCTCACCCGCCAGTCTGCAGCTCCGCTGAGTCTCCGAGCACCCGCCTTCAGAGTCTCTCACTCCGCACAGGGTCGCTGCAGACTTCAGCCTCAGGCACGCCCGGCTGCCGCCTGCTGGGACTCTGTAGGTGGGTTCCTCTCACTTAGTTACTTCTCTTAACTCTGCGACATGGAAATACTTGGGTGCTAGTAACACCCACACTCACACAAGGGGACAGTGTAGGAAAATGTGTATGTTTATAAACAGGTGACATTTGGGAATCTGACTGCAGATTCGGAACCCAAGGCCAAGAGAGGGCGTTCCGCTAACGGGGCCTGGAGAAGGCTGGGAGACTTTAAGGAGCATTTGGTACTTGGCAAATCTCTTTCATTGGACCTGTTTTTGGTGGGGAGGAAAGGGGAAGATTCTGTCAGCTGGAACTCTGCCCAGCCTTGGATTAAAGTCTCCCCCCACCCACTCAAACATTAAAAATAAATTTTTTTTAGAGAGAGGAGGAAGAAGCACTTTTATTTATTTATTTAGTTGCATATTTTGGATTGCAAACCCAAGTCCTTGGATGTATGCGGATTGTGCTCGGTCGGAGGCAGCAAACCTAACCACTCCACCAGGGCGCTCCACATGCTAACATTTTAATAGCTTATGTGACATTCGAGTTCTCCCTAAGATATTTGTGACTGCCTAAGGACTTGCAAGTCCCTGGGCCCGTCTGCATTCATACCTGCTGAGACTCTATCATAGACAAAAGCAAAACAAATCTTCCAATTGGGGTCAATTTGACTGGCCAACCAAACGCCCTGGACCTCCCAAGGCCAGTCTCCCTCTCAGGAACCACCAGCCCAGTGCTTAACCAATGAAATATTGTGGAAATTATAACATGCCATGGATGTAATTGGAAATGAAAGACCAGGGAAAAATACAAAGGTTTTGATGTATTGTTTCGTTTTGATCTGCACCAGTGGGAACTAGAAGATGGGGGCTCTGCAGAATAGATTTTCCAAGGGTTTTTCCAGTCATGGCTAAGAGAAAAAGTGACCTGATTCCTGAGCAAGAACTGGAAATGTATCAGATGGAGCTATGGTGCCAGTTTGTAACCCTTCAGTCCAGGACCTGTCAGACTTGAGTGAAGCCTGGAAGCCTGGGCCATTGTAGCTGGGAGGGTTGTACCCACCATGCCCATCTCCTTTATTTAGATGGTTCAGAGTCAAGGCAAAGAAAGAAAATAATAGCAGTAGTAGCAGCAGTAGTACTGATTTGTCCTTATTTCTTATAAGCTGTGTGATCTGAACAAATTGCTTAACTTCTCTGAGCATATTTCCATATTTGTGAAATTTGGGTCCCTTGAGGGTCAAACAAAAAGAGAATATATCAAAGGCACAGAGTCAGGTCTGATACGTGACACACCTAACAGCTCTGTTACCTGCTTTATCAGAGGATATGAAAGTCGCTGTATAAATTCCTCTCTTCCCAGATTCTTGACTTCTTAAATTTTTATTTTGTTCTGTTTTGCTCTAATTCCTAGATAAGCCTCTTTGAAAAGTTCTGACTACGCCTTGGCTGAACTTTGAGAAAGACTGCGTCCATGCAGAGCAGAGCGTGAAGCCTGTGCTTAGAGTCCGGCCGCCATGGCAGCAGCTGGAAATCTGGGGAACTGAGGCAGGTAGTGACACATCACAGTGAAGCAGGGTACCTGGGATGCTGGGGAGCAGTTCTGATCTTGTTCCCTTTTCACCTGGGAGGAGTAACCAAGAGTTTTGCCTCCTCAACAAATTAGAAGCCCCTAGTCTAAGATTCTGAATGAGCCCGTGCCTCTGTGTCGCCTGTGAAATAAGAATCACAGCTGTATCCTCCTCATAAGGCTGTTATGGGGATTAAACGTCATCCACGTGCTTAGCGCCAAGCCTGACAAACAGTATGTGCTCAGCAAACACTCGTGTTTTCTGTTTTGTGGGGTCAGGATGCTGGCATTGCTGGACACCCCGTGAGCAGCCTGGGTCCCCACCTCTGCTCACAGGAGTGGGGACTCCCTGGCTTGGGCAGCCCCACCTCGATGATCCAGTTGGAAGGTGATGTCGAAAACAGAGGACGCTGGCAATGTGGGGACTCCAACTTGTTTCTGGATCTGGCATCAGCACTGTAAAGAGGCCAGGTCACAGCCACGCTTAATGAGGGAAACAGCAGCGAAGCGCTGCCAGAATGCGGAATACAGGGCGGCAGTCCTTCCTCTGGAGGAGTCGGCCATCTGTCTGCAGGGGCGCCTGGCTGATGTGCTGTAAGAGTTGACTTCCCGCTTCCTCTTTTTCTAACAGAGAATCCCTTTCCCCTCAAGTCGGCGCCACCCATTCGCCAGCCCAGCCTCTAGCCTGGACTGGGGTTGGAAACTTTTGGAAGATCTCCCACTCATCCAATGCTCCATCTTGAAAATTCTCAGGTCTCCTAATGTCCCTGTGTCCCCTCCTCCTCTGCCCCTGCCCCAGTAGGAGCATCGGTGGCTAACAAAAACTAACTCTGACCTTCCCCTTTGTTTTCTCATTCAATCATTTCTGCACGACTAGGAGGCAGGCCTTACACTCCCCGTTTTTTAAGGAAGGGAAGTGCCATCTCAGAAAGGCTTTGACCGTGGCGGAAGCACACAGCTAGAATGGGGAGCTGCCAGACTTGGATTCAGGCCTCTGCCACCTGCTCCCTTGTTTCTCAGGCCTGCCTTGCAGGAGGGCAGGCGCCCGAGTCACAGAGCACTGGGCCCAGGTGAGGGGCAGGAGGGAGGTTGCCGTGACGCAACATTGCCTCAGACCGGCCTTGTCTGATGAAACCGCCTTCCAGGCCCCTCGAGACTTCTCTCTCCAAAGGTATTCCTGCTCTGGCACAGAGTAACTGCCTTTGACTTCAGAACACTCCCACCAGCCTAACCTGCTTAACCTGTGACCCCGAGTTCCAAAGGGGTCTGCAATGCCTGGCCCTGCTGGGGGTGCCTCTTGGTCCAGCGGCTGTCTCCAGGATGGTGATTACCTTTGACTTTTGTCCCAGGAGCTGTGGACAGGTCAGCCAGATCTCCAGAGAGGCCAGATCCTGGGATTAGTTAGGTGAGGAACAGCTGGGCTGGGGCAGGAAGCCTCAGCCCAGATTCCCTCCATGTACCCTGCCTTTTCCCATCACTGGCTTCCTCTTCTATTTCCCAGGACTAACGTTGGTGATATCTTTCAAGTCCCGCCTCCCCAGCCCTACTCTGAGAGCCAGCTGACTGCTCTCCTCTCCAGACTGTCTCCCCTGGTCTGTACTCTTCTGGCCTGGGGCAGTTGCTGCAGCTTTCAGGAGGCGCCTCTGTTCCCCAAGGCTTGGGAAAATACCCCACACTTGACCCTGACCTCCCGGGTGGAGAGGAATGTTGAAGCCTGAGTTTGAGAGGGACCTGCTGTCTGGGCAGGCTGCCTTCCTCTGCCTCTTTGGGGTGAGTGACGGGAGCAACCCAGGGGTCAGGGACGCTCCCAGTACAGGGGAGAGACAGAGCTCTGGAGCTGGCAAGGGGCCAGAGCTCATCCTTGGGGCCCATCCCCCATGCCAGAGCTTCAGGCTGGCTTTGGAGTCTGCTCATTCTCAGACGGTGTCCCCAGATCACATCCGGGGCCCCGCCTTCTCTCCAGGAGGATGGGTTAGGTACCAAGTTAACCGAAAGGATGTGGGGTGGATGACTGTCACATATCACTCTTCTCATCTGAAAATGGCAAGTAAGGACAGATTTAGTGGTTGCCAAGGAGTGTTCTGATAAGCCCTATGGATCCTCTAGAGATGCCTCAGAGGCTACAAGGCAAGGATGAGTGAGTGTGTGTGAGAGAGAGAGAGAGATGGCCATGGCCTGGCGGGTGGGGGTGCGTCAGCGATGGTCTCCTTTTCAGCCACAGCTTCTTCCCAGTTTCCTGACTTCATTCTTGAGCTGGCTCTCAAGGCCCTGGCCCTCTGATTCCTCCCTCCTGGGTCACCCTGCTTGCCTGACTTCCCCACACTGCTGTCTGCAGTTTCCTCCAACACAAGTCCTTTCCTGTCTCGGGGATTTTTCTCAGAATACCTCCTGCTTGAGCCATTATTTTGGCTCTTCGCTTATTGCCTGTCACTTCCATGGAGACCCTGCCCCACATCTGTAGTAGGCCACCTTGTGGTATGCATCTTTTTTTTTTATAACTTGATCTGACCTGTAACTCATTATAGTTCTACTAACTTAATTGTCCGCCTCTCCCACTAGACTCATCTTCAGGGGGCATGAATCAGGTCTGTAATTCTGCTGCTCTGTCCCCAGCACAGCATCTGGCACACAGTACACATGCAAAAAGTATTTGTTGAATGCTAAGTATTTACACAAAAGTCTGTGCTACTTAAAAAAAAAAAAAAAAAGTTTGGAAAACCACTGACCTAGAGGCTGTGTCAGGTCCTTCCCAGTCAGTGTTCAGACTTTTAAAACTAGATGCAGTCGTTGCACTACCAACAGGTTGCTGGCACTCCCTACTGAAACCTAATCTTTTCTTAACTTCTAGGGTGATCAGATGGGAGTGGTGTGGACAGCAATGGTGAGATAAACCAAGGAATCCTAAGAAAGGCAGAGCAACAGCCCCTTCCATCCCACTGGAGAGGCAGGAAGATGTGGGGAGGACGGGCATGTGCTGGAGGAAGAGGCAGGGAGGCCCAGGGGTTTTGCTTGTCCCAGGGCACACCTGTCTCGTCTGTCAAGCTGCCTGGTGGGAGGGATGGGCAGCTGCTCAGGCCAGTGACCACGACTCTCAGACCAGCTGTTTCCTTGCCTTTGAATCAGTGACTGGCCCTGTGCTGTCCCCAGCCTGTTCCAAGCAGCCTGGGAGACTTCCAAGAATGTCTTTTATAAGCCAGATGTGTGTCCACTGGCTGTAAGTTCTCACATGGAGAACAGGTGGGTGGTTTTACTCTAGCAGGAGCCAAGTGTGACGATGCGAAGGAGATAATTCTGTCGAAATGTCAAGAGCAGAAGCAGCATTCTTTTCCTAAGCTTACTTTTCTGGGGGGAAATAAAAGTGGAATCCAGGGCTGCAGCAAGAGTCCTGGCCTCCATGGCAGACTCTGGAGTGTGCTGGAAATTCCCAGAGCTGCCGCACTCCTCTCCTCCTCTAAATCGACATCCCATGTGTGGGCAGCATCCGTTGTGTGCAGATGCCCAGCACTCCTAGCCCTTCCGCAGACAGCAGAAACTCAGTTTTCCTTTGGGGATCACCATCTCGCCAATTCCACACATTCCTGGTAGCGCTGTCAACCCTGGGGACCCTCCCACTTTCACCCCTCTTCCTCAAAGGGTGGGCACAGGACCCCAGGTACATCTGTCAAATGCTCTCCTGGAGAATTTGAATTGAGGGTGGAGGCACTACTATGAGCTTGTGGGCGGTGGGTTGGCTTAGCAGCATCCAAAGCCAGCCAGCCCATGAGTCCCTGCTGCGCAGAGATGGTGAGGGGGCGCCGGCTGGGCTTCCTAGACCTGGCGGCTGAAAACCTCCCTCAGTCCCCTGCATCTTTCCAGTAAGTTATTTTTCTCCACTTAAGTTTTCCAGTGTCAACTTCCAGAACTTACAGCCAACGCCGATATGTATCCCATCCCCTGACACCGGCCTTCTTTTCCAGGTTTTGCCCTTCTTCTCATTCTACCTGCAGGCCCTTTTCACATTCCACACCCCCAAGAACTTTACGCTCCCAGCCCCTTTGCTCTTATCCAGATCTGCACTCAGGAAGCGGTTGACTCCTGTCACTCACACTCAGCGTGAATGAAAACATTCTCTCAGTTCTCCTTAGAGTAGGTGCATTTTCCAGCCCTGTGTCTAAGGGTTCCATGGTGCCTTTGCCTCTTACTTCAGGATTTAGACATATATGTAAAAGATGGAAGAAATATTCTTGGTGGGGCAGGGGAAAGAGTTGGACCTTCTCCCAGACACCCTGAAATAAACCCTGACCTCTTTTCTTTGGTTTTCGTCATTTTCACACACTGGGAATTGTCTCATCCCAACACTGGTCTGTTCAGTAGCTATTGATTTCTGCCCTCCACCCACTCTCCCTTGATACTCATTAGCCTTTGTCCCCCTGGAGCCACCGGCTTCAAGCTGGAAGATATTGATCCAATGCAGTGAACACGGACAGTCCCGAGGCATTTGTATCTGGGATACACAGGTGCTTCTCTGCTGATATTCACAGTCTTGTTGAGCAAATGGATGCTGTCCCACTAGGCCTCCTCTGGGAGCCAAGCGCTGCTGGAAAGCTGCTCAATTGCCCCGGGACCACAGAGGAGGGAGGCTGTAGAAAGGACGCCCAGTTTCTGTTCCACCTAGCTTCTCTCTCTTGGTTTGTGTCTAAATTAGAATTCTTTGGTTGCAAGAAACAAGGACTCTGATTTGTACATAAAAAAGTGGGGTTACCAGGAGGATGTTAGGAGAAAACAGAATAGAAATAAGAGCTGAACAGGTAGGAATGAATTGGTTAAGAAGCTTGACAGAAGAGGACTCTAAGTCCTGGGCCTCCTTGGGGTAGGTTTTTTCTGGGAAGTGCCATTCGATGGTTGATGTATGAATTGTGTGCCTCTGATTCATTTATAACTTGTGGGAGACACTCTAATGGACCAACTCAGGTCATGGGCCCCAAGGCAGGTATTACAATTGGCTGTTCCATCAGAATGACGTAGAAAATAGAAAGATCGTTCCTTAAAGGAAAAATGATGCTGTTATCAAAGTAAGAGAGGCGGGGGAATGCTGGGCAGACAAAAAGACAAATCCCACCTTAATGATGGGCTAGAGGGTGATGCCTCTGCTTGATGGGTCCACCTTTGACTTGGGCAGTTCCCATAGCAATGCACATAAGACTGTAACCCACGCAAATAATTTCACAGAGAGCAGGCTTGGTCTTCTGTTGCAGGAGGATCGACTGAAGCCTCAACACAGGAGGTAACTTGTCCCTGGTCACAGCCTCCATTCTAACCTGCCTAGAGGCCTCTGCCCAGGGCTGAACAACAAGATCCCAGAAGATCAGACTGAACTACAAGCTTCTGCTTCCGGTGGGAAGTTTCCATACTCGATGTCGAGTGAGGGAGAGGGGTCCCTCTGAAAGCCATTGGGAGTAGTCTTAGGACCCTACACATGAAAGGTTACTGGGGTCGCTCTCCAAAAATTTATCTAACTGCCCTGGCCCACCCTGGTGCTGGGAGGCAGAGTTGGCTTCCCTCCATTTCTGGCACCAGGCCCAGGGTCCAAACAGAAATTCCAGACTCAAGTTTCTGATCCTGTACCCATAAGGGGGTGAGCTGTCTGCTGTGCACACCAAGGACAGTCCCAGCTTTCTTTCTGGGACTGTGTCCAGCTCCTGGCTCTAGCAAGGCTTTTGGAGCTGTCTCTGAGGTTCCCAAAGTGACCAGGGCCTCAGGAAGGTCCATGACAGAGAATGCCAGGCTCACGCCTCCGTCTCGGCCCTGCCCCACCTTTGCCAGGCCTCGCCAGGTCCCTGTAGACCCAGACATGTCCTGTTTCTCTTGGTGTTTACTGTCTGCCGATACTGTGGCCATATTTCCACTCTGGCAGGGCTGGGAGGATTAATTCGTTCTGCCTGGTCCTATTAATTCAGTCTACTGTTCAGCCTTTGCCTCTGTTCAGTTTCTCTCCTCAGGACCTGCAGCTACAGCTGACAACCTCCCCGGGCCTTTCCCTCCTCATGTGGGCAGGGAGCCTCTGCACCCACTTGACTCTCTCCCTCTGCACTGCATCCTTCGGCATCTTTCTGATCCTCTTTCCACAGGAGGTCACATTTCAGCCTCAGCTGATCTGCCCTCACCTCCCAAGTTCCTTCTCCTGAAAATTCCAGCCTCCGGTTTGAGAATCCAGAGTGTGGAGAAGGGATGGCCCTTGTCCCCACCCTGCTCAAGTCCTCCCTGGTCCAGGTGGCCTGGAGACAGCTTTCCCTTTGCTGGCCTTCACATGTGGGGTCATTTCTGTCCACGTCCAGCTCATTAGTGCAGGTAGGACAGGGGCCAATACTGTCTCCTGCCCAAGGTTGAGCTCATGGTCTGCTTGGCAGGTGGACCCTGCTCGAGCCCCTGCCTCCATGCCGTTTCCCACCCCATCCAGAGCACTTGGCATGTGGCTTGCAGCCCCCTCCCCATGCTCACCCCCGAGGGTCCACTTTCTGGCTTTCCCTGCCTGTCTCTCTTTCCAGGAATCCTATGGATCTAGCCCAACCTTCTCAGCCAACACCCAGCCAGCATGAAAGTGCACAGGCAGGTTTAGCTGGGGCAAGCTGCAGAGAGCAGTTCCCCAGTGCACAGGACGTCCTCAAGTCATCTGGCCCTCTGCTGTCCTCTGGAAAAACACATTGAAATCATCCAGATAAACAAGAATTTAACCTTTAATGACAAGTACCTCCCTTTGCCTTTAACATGTAAATCCTTTTTATGTGTAGAATCTCTTGCTGTACTTTTTCCCTGAATATACTCCTCACCATTCTGCCTCAAACTGACATCTTTTCCTGTTTTAGTCAACCCACCTCCCACACTGTCTTCAGACAGTGTGAAGAAGAAATGCTCATTGTTGCTACATTAAACCAACCAACCAAGTGCATATATCTATATATTCTATATACACAGATACACATATACATACATATAGATGTAGATATATATGCATATATATGTATGTATAGATACATATAGATGTAGATATATATGCATATATATGTATGTATAGATACATACTTGATGAAATCTTCCTTTCCCTCCTTTTTCTTTAGGATGAGGAGTTTTAAGACCTTTCTTCTGGGCATATGCTTTGACCATCCTATCTCTTCTCATGACTTGCCCTCTTGATTTGGCCTGAGCTATTCGATGTCTTCAGGATTCCAGAGATGGAGTCTCTAGCCTAGGTAAGCATTGAAATTCATTCGTTAGTTGTGAAATTAACACAGTGGGTCACAAGCAGCATTAACCACAAAATAGAAAAGAGGCAATTGGAAGCATGAGAAGGCATTGCATAGAGCAAGGGTAAGTTTTTCCAGGAGAGGAATAGGGCTGCAGGTCAGATGACTTCCAAGTTCCCTTTTGACTGTGAGGTTCTGCTGAGGCACTGCTGTTACAGCGTGTAGGTGTCTTGGTTCTGATTCCTCAATTCATGAGCTATGGAACAGTAGTTCTACTTGCTTGTCACATGTGCCCTGTGGCTGGCATCCAGCAATGGGATGTCATTATTGTATCCTTTCGGTGGGAAGCACAACCTGCACTGGCACCTCCTTCCTCCTTCCTCCTCACTCCTCCACCTGTGGTTCTTGTCCACAGACAACAGGGAAGATTCTTAGATTTGACTTTCTTTCTCCTTGTATCTCAAGTGGACCTGACAAATAGAAGATGCCCAAAGAATGTTTGATGAATGAGTAGACTGCCTCTTGAGTGTTATGGTGACTAGGCACCACCAGAGCTTGTCAGGCTCATTCAAGGGGCTGTTAAGGAGGATTCATTTCCCTTTGCCATGGAATCAGAGTTCATGCTGGAGCGATGCCAGTAGCTACTGTCATGGCCCCTGGCAACTTGGGCAGTGAAGACATTCCACACAGTCTTCCAAGTCCTTAGGAATAAGACTTCCAACTTCTAGATGTTGATTTTTATTTCTATACCACAGTAGCCATTCCTGGTGGGTAGACTAAGAGCAACAAACAAACAAAGGCCCTATTAAGATGCCCCAAGGAGATGTGCAGACACATTTGTGTTCCATCTCCTCCTTTTCTTTGGGTCTCAGGATCCTCCACATAGTTACCATGAATGTGTCTTCTGTCCTCTCCTTCTCATGTCTTATATCTGGGGATTTAACAAAATGAGTGTAAGTCAGAGACATAAAGACAGTTTGTGGGGTTGGCCTTTAGACCTGTACTTAAAAATAAGCACGGTTCTCAAGTTACCTCTCTGGTTCTTCAGCTTAGTTCCCCCTGTCCCTGCACTGACTGCAGTGAAGCCCCCTGTTGTGTGACCACGGATCCCTGAGCTAGCTCATGGCTCCAGGAAGCCCTCAGTGGCTGCAGGACTGTTGGGTAGCAGTAGTGCAGCCCCTGGGACTTCAGGAAGCAGTGTCACTCTGCCTTTCCAAAGGTAAGCGCTCCGTGAGATGAGGAGCCCATGGCCAGGAGTGGAGAGAAAACCTTGGGCAAAAATCTTAGGGGATTCCTGGGCTTTCATAGACTCAGATTGTCCTTGAGGTCACCCCCATGTAGAATCCTTTCTGTAATGTCTCTCCAACCTCTCAAACACGTCCACTGTCAGAGAGCCCATTACTTGGCATCGGGGTCTGTCCTGCTGTTGGACAACTCCACGTGTTATATTTAAGTGGCAATCTGTACTTCCAGGTTGTTTCCTGTTCCTGACCCTGAATCTGGAACAACACTGAGCCCTACTGTGGTGGAGACCAAACTATTAACTTTCCATTCTATGCAGCGTCTCAGCAGCTTTGAATATTGACGATATTCTGCTTCTTTAAATCCTTGATTTCTTAGGATTCCATGCCACGTCCTCTTTTCACTTTAGATATCCTTTTATTATTTCCTTTGTAGGATCATTATTTCCTTCCCACAACCCCAAAGTATTAAACCCTTAATTCTGGAAAGATAATATCATTGAGACATATTTTATATCTCATACAATCCACCACTTTTCAAGGGTGCAATTAAATTACCTTAGTCCACTTACCAGGGGGTGCAACCAGCACTGTCAATCAATTTTAGAACGTTTTTTCACCCCAATAAGATCTTCCATGTTCACTTTCTGTTCACTCCCCTTCACCCACTCCTACCCGTGTCCCTTGAATCTACTTTCTGTCTCTATAGTTTTGCCTTAAAAAAAAAAAATTTCCTAAAGATGGAAACATACACTCTCTGATATTGTGACTGACTTCCTTCACTGAGCATGATGTCATTGAGGTTCATACATGTGGTAGTATGTGTTGGTATTTGATTCCTACTTATTGCTGAAAAATATTATATTATAAGAATAGACCGGATTGTGTTCACTCACCAGTGATTGGACACTTAGCCAACCTCTAGCTTTTATGAATGATACGGCTAAGAAAACGTGTGTGCAAGCCTTTGTGTGGATACACTAAACCTTTCATTCTTCTGAATGCTTAGGCACTTCTTTATAAGTCCACAACGATAGCCACCACAGTTAGAGAGCCCACAACCACAGCCTTTTCCTCCTGGGCACACAGACAGATCTCCCAACTTCTGTTATTGTCAAATGTGGCCTTGTGACTGAGCTCTGGTCAATGAAATATAGACAGAGAGGTATTTGCCTCTTCTAGGCATTGCCCTTAAGAAAACTGTGTAAGCCTTCAGATATTTGTACTCTCCTTCCAAGTACTGGCTGAACAAGGAGAAAGAATCACCGTAGGGTAGTCGAACTCCATGATGGAAGGGTCCTCAGGCCTGGCACGGTGGTGTGGATCAGAGCCCTTCCGTCTCCCTGCTTGCTGTGAGCAAAAATAAATTTATTGTTTTGGAGATGCTTGTTATGGCAGCTAACCTGACTCACGGAAGCAGAGAAACTGAATCTCTCATTTACCCAATAATCCTGCAAACACTTGAAGATGGTCAGATTCTCCACCAAGATTTCTCTTCTCCAGTACCTCAACAACTCTTTTTGAGTGGTATTTATCTTCAGTTGGGTCAGCCCCTAGACATGCTTCAGGATTATAATAAGACATTTTTGAAACATGACAGCAGAATTAAATGCAAAACATACCATTGTCTGAATAGCTTGGATTACGTGGTTTACTCCCCCTGTTCTGAACCTTGGATACTATTCAAGATGGCGCTAGACCTTTTGGAAGTTTCATTGTTAGTTTATTTCGAATGGTTAGTACTTAGATCCTCCCTTTTCAACAGCCTTGGAAACCTCTCCGCAATAGGGTTATTTCATATGAACTTCTGTCAGAAAAGGATCCTTTTTCCTTTAATGATTTATTTTTTTGGACCCAAATACAAGACTATTTTTACTTATCTCTATTAAATTTCAATTTTTCCTTTAATGCTTTATTTTTTTGGACCCAAATACAAGACTATTTTTACTTATCTCTATTAAATTTCAATTTATCTAGATCCATTTATATCTTGCTTCTATCATCCAGTTTTTCTCATTATTCCTCTAGTTCTGTGTCATGTGAAAATTTTACAAAAATGTCTGTTCTGATTACATCCACATTGTGAGAAGCTTTATACAGGTCACAGCACTGCCTCTTGGACTCCTAGATCTCAATGACCTCCATCCATCCATCACTGTGGGGAATGACTGTTTAGACATAACCTCTATAGGGCTCTAATTGTCATACTATAAGCTTCATATTCCCCCAGCCTATTCATAGGTTTGAATTTCATTTGACCATCCTTTAAAAACATGACAAAATTTCACCAGTCAGAAACCCCGCTAAGAAAAAGGAAGTGGGGCAGGCTCTCCTGTGGTTTGATTTTTGTAAACTTGGCTCTGCCTCCTCACCATCCCTTCTACCATCTCCTGACTGACTTGCCCAGCTTTCCAAACCCAGCCCAGATAGTGTCTTCTCTAGGATCTTCCCTGGGCAAGCATCTCATACTCCCAGACTAGAGCCTTGTGTTCACATTACACTTGAACTTGCCTCAATCATAACACTCACTATGACAGGGTATCTGCCTTTCCTACCACACTGGAAGCTCTTTGATGATCAGGACTAAGACTTATCTTCTTGGCAGCCCTAATGTCTGAACAAAGGGTGCTCAGTGCCTGAGAGCTGAAATGCACTAGGGGCTCCCCAGTTGTCTGTCTGGGGTCCAGCACATAGTCCTAGGGGGCAAAGCTATGTGGGAGGCCGCAGAGTGAGTGGATGTGGCAATTATATTATGACACTTAGCCATGCTATAACTTTGGCGACGCGAGCTTGTGGGTTTGGAGAGGAGCTAGGCAAGAGCGAGATGTGGAGACAGACTGGGAAGCCAAGTCTCTGGGGAACCCAGGTTCAGAGAGAGTGGGGAATTTAGTCAGGGGAGGTTTACAGGGGGAAGGGCTGGTGGGTCACAGCAGCAGGAGACCAGGGACTGAGTCAGACTTGTGCCATGGGCAGCCCCACAATTCCTATGAAAGAGGAGACGTGGGGCCACAGATTGGTTTGAAGCATGGCTGGGGATTGTTTGTAAGCATGACAAATGGCTGGCTTTATGTCGCTTGGTATTTATTTGGGGGTGACTTTGGGTGGGCTGATGTGAGATCAAGGGCAGGCCCCTTCTTCCCCTACAAATGACTCCTTGCTATTAACCAGAAGACACCAGTTTCAGAATTCTAGATGAATAGTTTAACACCTTCAGGGCCAACTGGTGGCTCCGATGTGAGGAACAGGTCTGGAATTCTGAGAAAAGGAGCTGATTAGAACTAAACCCTCATAAATTGACCTCCATCCACCCTGCAAGCTTCATCCTCATCTCTTCCTCCGTTCCTATATAAACTCTCTCATCACATAAGCTACTTGTAATTGTCCCAGTAGTCCCTCCTTGGTCTTCCATCCATGCTTTGCATGTGCAGTACTTCTCCTTGGCACACTCCCTTCTTGCACAGGGTGAGCTCTGTCTTTGTTTTCAGGATTCAAGTCCAAGTCAAGACGCTCTGAGAAATGCTCCCTAGCTACTCACGTTCTGATAATTAGTTGGCAGTTCTTCGGTCAGCCAAAAAAACAGTCTTAATTCCCCTATTGAAGCACTTATCATAGGTACAGTGCCCGGCACATACTAGGTGCTCAGAAAATGTTTGTGGAAGGGGAGGCCATAAGCATCCTGCCAAACAGGCTGAGTATTCAAAGGCAGGTAGGTGCTTAGAGGCATCAGACAGCAAAGGGAAATCCAGGTCTCACCAAACAGGGCACCTAAGAATGTCAATATACATTTTGGGATGGAATCAGTGGTTAACAGTTTCAGCAGATAGACAGAGGTAGATTGTGTACATGAATGCGTGCCTACACGTACGCATGAGTGAGAGAGGGAGAGAGGGGGGCAGACAGTAAGGGAGAGGCCACCCCATGATGGAGCAATGACTCAATCAGAAATGGGGGCTGCTTCCCACCAATCATCGTGGATGCTTCTCTGTTCCTCTCTGCCAACTGGAAGAGGGGAGATGCTGACAGCTTATCAGCAGTACGCCTTCCCAGGCCCCCAAGCCCAGCCTCCCCACCAGCACCTCTGGCACTGTACTTACCCTGTTAGATGTCTCCAGGCTCCGAGGCCCCTCTGCTGACAGGCACAGAGACTCTTGGCTTCTCTGGCCCAGCTGGCCAAATAGCTCCCAGCTTCTTGGGGGAATTGAAAGAGAATGAGTTGAGAGGCCGAGGAGTCAGGAGACCCTGGTTCAAATGCTGGTGTTGCCAAGCACCAGCCCTGTGACCTTGGACAAGCGTCTCTCACCCTTGGGTCCTCAGTTTCCTCCACTGTAGATTGAAGGAATGGGCTGGCTGCTTTCTCAGGGAGGGACCCTCAAGCAGTACCATTCTATGAATTCTGCAGTTCTTGGATTCACTCCCACCACTTGTGTTTGCTCCTCAAATCCAAATCTGAGTGTTGATGGGTAACTGAAGTTCACTCAGCACAATCACAGATGAGGAAACGAAGGTCCAGGAGAGGAGGGGGTTTGACCACCTGCAGGACTAGAAGTGGGGTCTGTGCTCCCCTGTCATGATCTGATCTTGATCTTGAATGACAGCCTGGAATGGCGGAGCCCTTTGTTTCTCCACGGCTCAGCAAATGTCTATGCAGACCCTGGCAGCTCCTCAGTCTTCGGGCGGTCAGCTCAGGGCCTTGGGCCTTCTGGGCCTGAAGCAGCGGCCACCCTTGACTCAACCTGGGTCCAGAGATCTGAACTCTGGCCTCTCTAAGTTGTTGACTAGCTGTGTGACCCTCAGCAAATCACTGTATCTCTCTAGCTTTTTTGCTTTATGGTTAGACAGCCCCTCCTTGGACTGTGAGCTCTAGAGAATATAGATTAGTCTGTTCTATCTTAACCCCAGGGTTAGTTTTTTAAAGTAATGTATCTGGGTTTACATTTTCAAGAGAGAATCTGATTTGTCCAGTCATCGGTGACATCTGCATTCCAGTCAGACCATGGAAATCTTATGTCACTGACCAGTTAATGAAGGGGCTGCCCCGATATCAGGTGCTTGGTCCTGGTCTGGTCAGTTATGCCTGGAGTCCCATTGGAGGTCAATGTGGCTGCTCTAGTTAATGCTGTGCTCACAGAGAGCTATTACAGCCTCTCTCTTGTCAGTGAGGAAACATGGAAACAGCTGGTAAGTGCAACGCTGAGGGCAGGGTACAACTCCGAAGCCCTGTGCTCTTCCCGCTACTCCCAGACTGACAGCTGCATGCAGGGCCGACTGAGGGAGCTACAGGTGTCTAGTGGAGGGAGGAACTTTCCACACCAGCGTGGGGATTGGGTTCTGGAAGTCTTCTTGTAGGAGGTGGCCTTTGAGCTGGGATTTAAAGGGTAAAGGGCAGGGGTGGGAAGAACATTCCAGGTGAAGAACGTGGGATGTGGGAGGAGAATTGGGGTGGGGCAGTTGGCAATTCTGAGTGAGTGGGACTACGCTGAGTACCAGCATCCGTGAGAATGAGACAAACGTGTGTGCCCGGCCCTGGAAGGAGTTTAGGCTTGATTTGTGAAGTAGCAGGGAGCCGTTGAAGGTTGCTGAGCAGGTGAATAGCTGGATCATATCTGTGCTGCCTGAAAATGTGTGCCGAGTTATTTACAAGTCTCCTCGTCCTTCACTGCCGTCTTTGGGCAGAGGCGTGGAGGAGTGGCAGTGGGCTGAGGATGTACTGCGGACCCCACCCTTTTCAGCAGAGGCCCTCAGGAGTGAGAAGAAAGTGGGCAGAGGCCAGGGCTTCATGACTGGGCCTGGGGGCGAGGCGGAGGGGGAGGAGCTGCAGACGCCTTTCCTGCCTCCCTTGGCCATCGGCCTCCGCCGGCCTGAGGTCTGGTCTGGGGAGGCAGAGCACAGAGCATGCCTCTGCTGTCTGCGTGAGTTCCTGAGGAGTGAGGTCTTTAATTTTTGTCTGCTGAGCCCTGATGGGCGAGGGGCCAGCCTGTGTTACAACCTCCCGGAGGCCCCTGGGCCAAGGCGCTCAGACCAGAGTGGACGGAAATAAAGAATGAGTCATGCCGACCGGCTGGGGCCCTCTGGGATCTGACTGCACCACACCCCCCAAGTCTGGTGTCTGTGCCCTGTCCTGGGTGTTAGGGCCTGCATCTGTCCCTAAGGGCTTGGTGTCCAAGGGAGAGGACTAGGGGGCATCAGGGCAAAACTCATTGAGTGTCCCCAGTCTCAATATATGATCCCAGGAAAAATGGATGCACGAGATGATGGCATAAGGTGTCTTCACCTTTCTTTACCTTGATGATGAAGAGTGAGGCATCCCTAGGAAGAGCTTATTCTAAGAAAGACCCTAGAGTAGCCCCTGTCTGTTTCCTATAAATCTTATCCTCTGGGGTATGAGGGGTGCCACTGTCCCTGCAGGGAGCCAAGGTAGGGGATAGGCTGGACAACCCCAGTGACAACCAGCCAAGTCACTTCCTGCTTGACCTGTTCTCAGATTCTTCCACAGTCCATCTAGGCTCTAGACAAGATCCACACAGTCCCAGGATTCTGGAAGGATGACACAGTATGTTATTCCTTCCCATCCAAACACACTCCTTCCACTCCCCCACTGCACCCCCAGGAGAGAGCTTGAAGCCCCTGTGGTCTGATTGGGGGAATTAAAAGAAGGATGATTTCCAGGCTGCTTACATGGTTTTCTTGCTCAGCTCTTCAGAGACTCTATATTTGGAGAAGTTATGCTTCTGTCCTCAAGAGTTCCAGAAGATTCTACTCCAGCCAGAGACTGATGGAGTCTATATAGGTAAATAAGGAATGTTGCCTGAGCTTTTGTAAAGTGCAGAGAACTTTCAGATTAGTCTACCCTTGTACCAGAGACTGAAAATGAAGGGAAACAGGATGAAATCAGTTATTTTGAAGAGCTGCCTATTTCTCATCATTGCAGGACATCCTGGAACAAGCATAGCGTGCTGGGGGGAAATGGCATGGACTTTGGAGGCGTTCAGACATTGGAGGCGTTAGTTGGATTCCGGCTGGACTCCTTAGCTGCAGGATTTTGAGTAAGAGACCTCACCACTCCGGATTTGTGAAGTGGGAATGACAACGCCTACCACACAGGGCCACACAGAGGCTGTCTGTATGTCACTTCTCTTTTCCAGCAAGAAAAGAGGAGGGGTGAGATGACCCATACTTAGCAATTGAAGATGGCCGGATTTCCTTTCTTCTTGGTAAGTGGGAGTAAGAGTCTGGAACTTGTCACAATGACTTTTGTCTGCCCTTGACCCAAAGTGGACCCCTAATTGTGAATAGGTCTGAGGAGGATGGGGGGTGCTTGGTGGAAGCTAACTTGTGACAGCAGTCCCCCATGGCCACCAGCAGCCCCCTCCCCCACCCCCATCACACCACAAACAGCTGTGACTGCTTCTAGTTCCCAAGATGTGCAGCCGAAAGTGCATTTCTGGAGAAATGCAGTCTGGAACCAAAAACTGGGATGGTTAAGTCCTTTGACCTCTCCTTACCTTATTTGCTACAAGAGGAAAGATAGTATTTTCTTCATACAAGGAAGATAGTCATACATGACTATCAAACGCAGCCCAGTGCCTGGTGCTTTTTAAGTGCCCAAGAGCCTGAACTGGTCAATGGAGTGGCCACAGTGAACCCCCCCATCGGAGGGTAGATGGGACGGGTTATCAAATTTGCTCAGAAAGCGGGGTGACAAGAACGGAGTCATTTCCATTTTCAGATGAGAAAATAAAAGCTAAGCATCGGTCAGAACGGAGCTCAGTTCACAGAAGACAGAAATGCGCCCACTCACCCAGAGGAGACAGCAGCAGGGCAAGGTGGTTGTGAGTTCTGGGGGGTGTCCGGCCATGGGGTCTGGGCTGAAGTGGGCCTGGCCACCCCTGTGGGCCTTGAAGACCCAGGTATATCAGGGAGCTAGCACTTCCACCTTCCAAACTTGAGGCTGAGGCACCCAGTGCAGGGCTCCCAGCTGCCCAGGGTTTGGAGAAGGACACCCCCGCCCCATCTGGAAGGTTGGGGGCCCCAGCACCCTTCCTGCAGCTCTTCTGCTCACTGACTGATGGGGAAGTGCGTTGTTTGTTCTGAGCAGGGGAACAAGCCCTCCTGGGGAGAGGAATTCGGGACTGGGGGTCCAGTGACTTCCAAGGATGAAAAATCCCTGGAATTCTGTCAGGAGTCTGGGTTTCAGCAGAGGGAACAGAAACACGGTCCTTGTTTTTGGTCCTTATTTACCAAATTAGTTCAGGTTCTGGTAGCTCCTTGGCTGCCAGCATTATTCCAGTGGGACATGGGAAAGCAATTAGATTGCCCTTGGAAGTGCAGTGGACTGCCATCCCTCTCCTGGTGTCCTGGCAAACTTTTCCCTGCTGGAATCTTCGTACCAATCCTGAGGACTCTCTCTGCAGGGACTTTTAGACATGAATGCCTTCCCCAGACCCAAGAGGTGAGTGAGGAGGTTTAGCAGGACCTCACTAGGAAAGAAGCAGGACTCCGGGTAAGGGAGTGGTGCATGGTGAGTCAGGGCTCTTGCTGGAATAGTTAGGTCCCTTAGAGGGGGACCGAAAGTTCTGATAGTTCCATGCCCCCAGGGAATTCTCTGGTGGCTGGGAAGTAGGGAAGAGGAAGAGGACCCTGGGGAATGCGCAGGGGAAGTGCTTGCATAGTGACAGCGGCTGGGTTGGGAGAAGTACCACTTCCGTTGTGAGGAGGCCACAGAACCACTGGCCAGCGTTAAGCAAGATGGCAGAGTCTTAACAGTTTGGGCTCAAGTGGTGGGAAACAACCAGGTTTGAATCCCATGTCTGCTGCTTATTGGCTCTGTGATCTGTGGGAAATCCAGTAGCCATTTCCAGACTCAGTTTCTTCTTTTGTCCATATGGAAATCCTAACAGCTCCTTTATTTGGTTAAATAAGCTAATTGCTGTAGCATTCTTGGCACAGCGCTTGGACCCTGGTGGTCTCCACACATTTTGGCAGCTTACACAAAGAAAAACAATAGGAAGGAGGGCGCACAGGAAAATGGGTAAAAGGGGTCAACTGTATGATGAAGACGGAATTGGACTGCTTGGGATGAACTTCATGTATTATCTTCAGATGTTGATTTATGATGACGCATACCTTCAAGTGACCTAATGTTATGAGGCAGTGTTCCTTGAATACAATTTTCAGAGGAAAAAAGGAAAACAAACAAAAATTTCAAGTGTTTATGGAATTGGAGATTCTGAAGAGCTGCAGCAGCAGGTCTCAGCAGGTACAGGGAAAGGGAGTGATGGGGAGTAAGTGGGAGACAGGATGGAGGGTGGCGCCGGGTTGGGGGAGTAGGAGATGCCAGTCTGCAGAGTAGACTGGCTGGGCCCCCAGGAGCAGAGGGTGGGAATTTCCAAGGACCTCTTGTACTCACCAAGGAGTGGGAGGGGTGCCTATGGCGAGGTTTTTGGCCAAGGTGGAGCAGTGAGAGGCTGAATGGGCGGCAGGGTTCCAAAAGTACAGACGGAGCAGTAATAATGACTTGGACACTCAGGAGGAAAAAATAGCTCAGGGATGATGATGACGCCAAGGTTTCTGGCTTGGGGAGGTTCATGGGTAGCTGAGGTGGGCATGGAGGGATGAAAAGGAGAGTTCCCCTTCTGAAGGAATTAAACAGGCAGACGGGGAGAGTGGGGAAGTAGTGGCCTCTAACAGCAGAGGTAAATGGTGGGGTCCAGGCTTTCCCCTAGTGGTGAAGGAGAGAATCTCAGGGAGAGAATGGAGCGTGCTGGGCATTGAGATGGCCTTCATCCCCAAGTCAGGTTGCAGGGTTCAGGGAGATCCTTCAGGCCAGCCCTCAAGGCAGCATGCCCATGAACTTGAACCGGTAACTACCACCAGAAATCAGTTCTTCTTTCTTAAAATGGGTCTAAGGTACTAGCCCTTCCTAATTGCTGGGATGATCCTGTCAGCCATTCAGTTAGTCATCTACTCAACATGTATTTCTTGGCTGTCTAGTGGTGGTAAGCACTGTTCTAGGTTCTAGTGGTGAGCAAAGCAAACAAGACATCTTTTCCTTTGGAACTAGCATTGAGGCTTGGGAAGTCAGACAACAATGATTTTATAGATTGTTGAAGATCTTTGCTGTGGTCTTCACACTTCTGCTGAAGCTCAAAGGCTAGAACAATAAGGATTGAATATGGTCACATTCCCAAGAGAAGTGAATGCTAGCACCTTACTAGAAGCAGAACAGATTCAACCACTGTCAAACCACATGCCTCAATTCCAGTGCGCAGAGGAAAAATGGCAAACTCTTATGTGGCTGGCTCTTTCACAGGCACATCTGTGGGTTCTCCTGCAGGGATTGAAGAGAGCACTGAGGGAGAGAACTGTTGCATTAGGAGGCAGGGACTTCCCCGAGGGTTCTCCCCAAGGCAAACCAAGTGAAGGGAGCTCCCAGAGAACCCATCAAACCCATCATAGAGATTTGGGGCCTCCAAGGAGGGGAAATGAGCATGATTCCCCATAATTCTCCCTCCTCCACTAATGTTGGTTAAGTTTCTAGAAGCTGCAAGCATGCAATGCGTCAAAGTACAGCAAGAAAGTTGTTGGGAGAATCCAACAAATGCCTTTAGGAACTGAAGAGGCATACAAATGAAGAGACCCATGTCTGGAGAATTCTGACTGTGGAGCCTGACTGGATGGCCTCAATGGGAGGGCAAAGAGCAGCGCGCTCACCACTGGTTGTTGACATGGAGGGAAAGTTCCATGAGGGTCCAGAGTCCAAGAGGTGGGCCAGAGAGTACTTTTTTCCAGCAGTACAGGGTAGAGGTCCTGCAGGGAGCCTCAGAGAAACCACATATATGTACACATATGCCTGTGAAAGACAAGGACACTGCCAGCCAAGGATACCTGCCACATAGGACTTAGTCATTTTTCCTCTAACACCCACTCCCAACCCTGATGTAGAACACAGAGTAACTGCCATAGAAAAGGAAGGTCAGAAAGATAGACCACATCCCATTATCTCCACCGCAGCCAAGGGACAGACCCTTGGGGGAAGGAGAAGATAGAGTAAGTGGGGGTGAGGTTTTAATTTGGACAGGGCCAGGCTTTTTAGTGCCTGGAAATTGGCCTTGTTTACAGAAGTGAGAGTGTTCTTGGGGTTGGCAGGGATGAGCAGGTGGAGGACTCTGCTTAAGATATTATTGGCATATCCTGGTGGTTTAGCAGTTAAGTCCACCAGATGTGGTCCACTTATATTCCAAAGACTAGAGCTCTTCACCCAGGACTGGGGAGGAAGGACCAAGATGAAAAATTAAATGGGATAGATGAATGCTTCTTCCTCCTCTCTCTTCCTGCTTGCCTGCCTACTTGCATTCATTCCTGCCTGCTCCTCTACAAGGAAAGATAGAAAGACAGAAAGAAAGAGAAAGAAAGAGAAAAAGAAAGGAGAGAGAAAGAAAGGAGAGAAAGAAAGAGAGAAAGGAAGAAGAGAGAGAAAGAGAGAGAGAAAGAAAGAAAGATGTCATTAAGGGTGGGGAAAGGAACTTGACCTTAATATGGCTGAAAGCAATCAAAGGTCGAAAAACATAGCTGTTTCCCTCTTCAGGATTAGTCCAGTCAAGAAATAATTTACATGAGTAAACAAATAATTGCAGCCAGTCAGTAGCACAATGAAGGTAACAGCCCTGTGCTAGACAGTGAGGACTGGGAGTGGGGCAGGGCTGCTCTAGATTGGGGTGTCAGGGATGTCCCCTCCAACAGGTAATACTGGAGCTGAGGGGAGAAGTAAGGGAAGTAGGATGAGCCTGGCTTGTCAAGGAGCAGAGGAGGCCAATGGGCCCAGGGTGGTGCTGCCCCATCACTTGCAGGCTTTTAGGCTTAGGACAGGGGAGTGGGTGGTAGCAACGAGCTAATTGTTGGGGGTACTCCAGGGGATGGCCATTGGAGTTCCCGCATCCCTGCTCTGCTCACAGATCACACGGGAAGCTGTGAGCTCACACCCAAATCAGTCAGAGGAATTCCGGAGGGCATGAGGGGCTGGCATAGGAGTCTAGGGAAAGGACCTCTGACTCCTGGTCAGGAGGCCTGGATACAATTCCCCTCTGAACACATGCTATATCCTTGAGTGGCCTTATTCAAGATCCTCCATATCTACACGTCTCTGAAAAAGAAAACACTTTTTTCAGGATTCACCATCGAAGCCTAGACTCTGGCGCAACAGAAAGGGGATTAAGATTAAGAAGCCAAGGTGGCTGGCAACGGGAAGTCGCTGGTTTAGAAGTGGCAGCATAGGCGCGGACTCAGTCAGCTCCACTAGAGGGCGCGCGCCCCCAGGGCCACAGGCCCGCGCTCCGGCGTCTGGCCTCTGCGGAGGCAGAAGCGAACCGCTCGCTGCTGCGGCGCTAGCTGGGGCCCGGGTCGGGCGCCCCCAGTGGTCGGGGCCGGAAGTGACGGGCCTGGATGCTAATCCCGCGGCTCCTGTCTCCGTCATGCCCTTTTGGTATTTGGACTCCTCCAGACCCATGAGGCTGCTGTCTTGGTCATCCAGACAGGAGTTCGCCCTCTGGGTCAGGGGCAGGAGATAAAATTAGGGGCAGGTCAGCAGATCGAGCTAGTCCAGGAGAAAGGCGCCCCCGACCCAGCAGGCGTCGCCTCCCCTACCAGTCCCCGGGTCGCTCTGCACCGCCCGCAGTTCCTCACGGGTTAACCCCCCTCGCCGCCCGCTCCCTTCCCGGTGCCAAAGTGGGTGTTGCTGGAATTCCTCTCTCCCTCTCCCGTAATGAGGGGGCTGAGCTGTCCCTCCGAGGAGGGGGCATGGTGTGGATAAAAGAGGAAAAAACAGGAGGAGGTCCCCTTCGCAAGGCTCCAGTGACCGGGAGAAGGCGCGGAGGTGCGGCAGCGGTGCGCGCCCCGCGGGGGACCGAACGCGCCCGGCTCTGGCCGCCCAGCCCTCGCTCCGGACGGTGCGACCCGACCCGCAGCCTGACTCGCGGCCTCCTAGACGAGAAGCGGCTGTCGGAAGCGGTTCGGAGCGCAGCCCGCCGCTCCTGCAAGCCCCCGGGGCTGTCCCCGCGCACCGCGCTCCGGTCGCCCCAGGCGCCATGAGACCGCCCGCCAGTGCCCGCTGCCCCGGGTGCCCCCTGCGGAACCCCTGGAGGAGCTTCCTGCCGCTCGCCCTGGCTCTCTTCGTGGGCCTGGCTCATGGTCAGAGGGACCTGGTGGGAAGATACCAGCCAGCTGGCAGGGACGCGAGTCGGCTGCGGCGCCCGGGGAGCAGCCACCCGGCAGCAGCCGCCAAGGTGTACAGTCTGTTCCGGGAGCAAGATGCGCCGGTCTCGGCCTTGCCGCCCGCAGAGCGGGTCCAGCCGGGCTGGGGGAGCCCCAGGAGGCCCGCCGAGGTGGAGGCCAGGAGGCCTTCCCGCGCGCAGCAGCCGCGGCGAGTCCAGCCACCTGCGCAGACCTGGAGAAGCCGTCCCTTGGGCCAACAGCAGCCCGCACCCCGGACCCGGGCCGCCCCGTCTGCCCCGCGCCTCGCCACCCTGCAGCGGCCCGGGGCCGCGCCCCCAACCCCGCCGCGAGGGCGGCTCACGGGGTGAGCACTGGAGAAGGAAGCTTGGGGGCTGGGGGAGCCAAGGCCCGAGCGCCAGTGCGCTCTTTGGTGAAGGAATGTGCAGGCAAGAGGAGAGGGCGTCGGGCTCTGCCCTTCGTTCCTCTGGCCCCAGTGCTGCGGGAATCAGCTCCGAGGTCCCAAAGCCGGGCTCCAGAGATCTGGCTCGCTTTCGAGGAGCTAGGGGAAAGAGAAGTATCATTTTCACACCGTGCTACTTTGGTATTTTGGTCCCACACTCGGAGCCCCGACGTTAAATCCCTTTTCAGGACGCCTCTGCATTGGCCCTCCCTCTTCCTGCCGACGGCTAACGCGAGTAGGCTGACAGCGGTCGCGCAGCGGGACCCGAGAGGGAGTCGGGATGGGGCAACCGGGAGGACTTTTCAAGCGTTTGAGACCCAGAGGACGTGAAGCGCGCTCAGAGCGCGGGTAGAGAGAATATAGGGGACTCCAGAGTGTGAAGGCAGACACTTCTCCAGGCTGCCAGAGGGGCGGGGACCAATGTGTGGATTGGGGCGCAGGTGGGCCAGGGCAGTCAAGGGCTGGACATGAGCGTGGGCCTGGGCTCGGGGCACTCTGGGCAGCCAGCCTGCCCCTGCTGTGGCTGCAGTACGGCGGATACAAGGGACACTGGATCTGTGTGTGCGTCTGCGCTTGAGATGTCAGCGTGATTCGCTCTCTCTGCAGGGCTAAGTCTCTCCACAACCTTTTGCTCTTTCCCGGGTACCACCCGCTGCTTACCCAGGACGCCCTGGAAGCATGGGGAAGACCCCTCAGCAACTCTCACTCCCAATCGTTGAGGGGCGCTCGGGTGTGCCTGGGTATGACAGGTGCCTCCAGAATGGAGGCCATGAGAGCCCCGCACAGTGGGTGGGGACAATGGGCGGGGCACCATCCAGGAGATCGGGAAGGGCTCTAACAGTCCTTTTGGCCTGGATCCCGTGTACCAGTTGGCTTTAGTCCGGTTGCACGGCATGAAGGACGCTTGTGCCCCAGTTCTACTCCCAAGGGTGGTCTGCCATGGCCTGCCTGCGGGCTATTTTCCTTGGCGGCAGCCAATCCCGTGAGGATTCCTCGCCTTATTCAGACTTCTGCTCAGAGGCCTTCTGAGACTCCTGCCCACCTTCTCCCTCCCTTCACCCTGCTTTCCGTTTCTTCGCAGCACTTACTCCCCTCTGACATATTATATTTCTGCTTCTTTTTCTGTGTTCATGGTCTGATCTTCCAGCACACTGTAATATAAGTTCTTTGAAAACAGAGGCTTTGTTTTGTCCATTGCTGCTACTGGTGCCTAGATCAGGGTCTGCGGAGTCGATGCTGGCTAGTGTCTGTTGAATGAGTGAATGACCTCCCTGCTGCCCAAGGCAGGCTCAGCCTAAAGCTAGAGGAGTAGACCCAGGCCTGGCCAAGAAACCTATACATAGGACCACTAAACAAGTTGTAATGGGAGACCTGCCCTATTTCAGGTTTTTTCCTTTCCTGACCTGTGCAAGTGAATGCATGCTTCTAAAGAGCAGTGTGGGGGGTGTGGGATATGGGGTGGGGACCTAGCGGCAAAGACGTTGTTCCTGCCAGGAGAGCAGCTCAATTACTGAAAATTGAGTTAGGGAAATGAACTTTCTAGTATTGGAAGCTTTGCGTTGAACACAAAGGAATGGAACAGCTGTGGCCCAAGAGCTCCGAGGAGAAAGAAGCCTTTGAGCTGGAGCCCTGGGGGCTCCGTGGGAGGCATGTGGAGCAGCAGAGGAGTCAGGCGGCAGGAGTGGAGTCCAGAGGTGTAAGAGCTCAAAGACAAGCGCACTGGGCCAGGGGGAGGATGGCAGCCTTGTATGGGAGCGCCCTGCAGATGAGGCTGCAGGACCAGATCTTAGAGGAGCGGACATTGAACACATTTAAGTGGGAGTAGCCGGGAAGCTAGGACAGTGGAGGCAGGGGTGGGAGGGTGCACTGTTAGAAATCTTGATATGAGGTGATGAGCAAAGTAGAGTGTCACCACACTAAGGCGGGTAAATATGTACAGGTATATAGGGCATAGGCTGAGTGCTACCCACAGGCACCTGCTGAATGCAACTGCACCCATGATCACGATCATATCGCAAGCGGTACTATACCACGTGCTGGATTTGCTCCTCCCCCAGATTATCTTCCATAATTTGATAAATTGCACTTCACCTGGCACTCCAGTTAGCCACTCCAAGTCAGCTGGGGAGGGACTGAGTGACGATCTTACCCAGTGGCTTCCCAGATCCATTCTGGCTAATGGCCTCTGGGTAGCTGACCAGTCTAGCTATAACCTTGTGGACTGCTCAGGGCCAAGGACCAAGTGCCACCTGCTGGTAAAGCCTAGAATTGCATCACTACCAGCAAGTCTTCATTCAGTAATTTGCATTCATTCATTCAATATTTGCAGCAGGACTCTTTATATGCCAGGCACTGTGCTGGATCCTGGGGGATACTGCACTGACCAAGATGGACAGCCTCTATCTTCATGGAACTTGCAATGTAGTGGGAATTTATTGATCACAAGGAATATTTATTAAGCATATGCCAGGCACAGTGCTAGGTGTTTGGGATACAGTGTAAGCAGAGAAGACAGTGCACAAATGAAACTCAGTCTACAGGGGACTTTTTCATTTTTTGTTTCCTAATCTCCAGTGATTCTTGAGCTATTAGCATAGCATACCACTTTCATAAATTTTCCTCTATCTTTTCTCTCTTGTTCTATTATTTTCCTTTAAATTTATATACTGTTAAAATAATAGGATTTTGCATTTTTTCTATTTTAAAGTATTTTAAATGATGAAGTCTATACACACATACAAAAATATATTGGAAATAATATAAATGAATACAGCTCTACCTTAATATTTTGACATATTTTGCTTACATTGAAATTAACTCAATAATTGTGTCTCCTCCCAAAATTTAATCACTCCCCTGAATTTACTTATGATTCCAAGGTGTTTTTACACTATTTATACAGATGCAAGAGCCCATAAAATACACAATATTGTTTTTGCATATTTTAAAATTAAATAAGTGATACCATATGGTATTATCCTACTACAATTTGCTTTTCCCCGCTCATTAGATTTTTGAGATTGAACCATGTTGATATAATTAGCCCAAGTTTATTCATTTTAACTGGTGTATATTCTGCCATTGTCTGACTATGCCAGTTTATTTATTTATCCATCCCATTTTGAGACATTTAGATGAGTTATATACTTTTGCTATTACAAACAGTGCCTGACTCATTTTTCTACAAAAAAAGAAATTTGTTTCCAAGGGAACTTTCATCACAATTGTAAGTTGAACATTGTACCACTTGTTATAAAGTGAGGGTAAACTGTAGGAAAGCTGAATGAGCACAAACATTCTCAGATTCCAGTGAGACACCATCATCTTAGGAAGTTCAACCCTGTGTTGTGTTCTTCCTCTTGACTAGAGATGCCAGTGGGTGCTGGGGAAGGACCTGAGGACTCACCCTCAGACAGAGATGTTTCCACTGATCTAATCAGACTGGAAAGGTCACTGAAAAGAAAATTGCTTTCTTACCATGTGAGTCAGCATTGTTGAGTGTTGTGATTGTGGAAATCTAAAACCCCGTTCCTACTCTCCATGCTATTCATTCACTTTTGGGGAAACATTGGATTAAGTGAAACAAAGAAGTATTGAATGTATACCATGTGTCAGGGCTCTATATTAGACCCTGGAGATGCAAAGGGAAATAAGAAAGAACCCTCAAAACACCCAAGATGAAGATACATATAGGTCATACCCTGAGATCATTACTACTAAATGACTGCAGTGTTGGGGAATGGGGGAGGCTGGGGATGTCGGGAGGTCTGACACAAAGGAGGCTCACATTTGACCTGGATATTGGTGTACACAAAAGATTTCAGTTGGCAAAGAAGAGAAGGAAGGTTTTCTAGACAGACAGTGCAACTTATGCAAAGGTATCAAAATGTTTCCATATGTGGTACAATTGGGGAAAGACCAACTTCCAGTCCTTGGAGGATCACAGCTTGGTTGTGGATGGTCATGGAGATAAGGGAGGTATCATGGGGTCAGCTGGACTGCACAGGCCAGTGGGGGCCTGCTTGACTTTGCAGAAGCCAGTGGAGCGCCATGGACTAACATGATCAGATCTGTCCCATGTGGAACAGCAGATGTCCCAGACTATTAGCTAGATGTGTCCCCAAGGCTTGGTAATGATGCTGGATATTGGGGTAATGTTTGCTGAGTGGCATCACCTGCAAGGTCGGACCCAGAACCACTGAGTGTTAACCCTAGCTCGTTGCTCACAGGTTCATTTGCTCCCTCCAGCTAGCCAGAGCCACTGCATGTATCTCCCAGCTGGCCACCTCCCTGGGTATGTACCCAAGGCTTGAATATTGGCCTACAAGGGACCCTCAGAGCCCTCACTGGGTATATGAATTTCTTTTGGTGCCCTCCAAGCTGGGACCCCTGCCTGGAGGCATTCTATTTTGACCAGTTCAGGGCAGGCCTGGCTGCTGTCCTCCTACAGTCAGCTGCAAAGCCATCCTGAGGGCATCTGAGGTGACAGCTGGCCCAGGCGGCCTCCTTGGACTGGGCTCCCTGCCATGACCTCCCAGCTAGGTGGGCCACTTTGTGTCATCTGGGCTCCCACAGACCCTAGCTCTTAGAAAACTGCAGAGCATGCGGTCTGTTCCCTCTGAAAGAGTGGGAGCAGGCCTCCAAGAAGCTGTGTCACCGTCACAAGGAGTTGTGACTTACAAGTGGGCAGGCGGTTTTCCCCTCCCGCCAGAGCACATGCTCAGAACTACTGGGTATGAAGACCAGCTCTGTCCTCAGAACCAGGTGACTTGGACCCGGGTGGGGAGAAGGTTCATGGAATCAAGAAGCTGCTGAAACAGTGATCCTGAGAGGCTTTGAGGTGGCCAGAGTGGCTCAGATCTGGGCCAGGAGCACATTCTGGGCGCTCCCTGGGAGGCGGCTCCCCACAACAGTGGGCCGTTGGGCCAGGGATGGGCCTGAACTTTTTCAAGCAACAGGAATTTATTTTGAATGCTTTGTAAGGTTCCCAAAACCACACAAGCTTTGGGGTCCTCTCAATTGTCAAACAAAGTCCTAAGTAGGACCAGATGCTCGCCATGCTGGCCACAGAGGGCACATGACTGACTCTTGCCCTGTCCTTGGCCCTGACTCCCAGCCCCATGCCTCGCCCCGCCCCACCTCCCTCAGTTCCAGTGAGGCTCAGTAGAAAATTTCCAATGAAAATCATGGGATCCCTGAAACTGGAGCAGGCCCATCCTCAGCCAACGATCAGGCCCCCAGAGATCTTTCTAGGGAGACCCCTTCCAGGGAAGTCACCCAGGTCCAGGCACTGGAGTCTTTAGTGGCATCAGGGCTGGGTGACAGAGGCTGGACTCATCCGACATCTGGGTGAGTGGGTGAGTGCCTCCGAGGTTACTGCAGGCCTATGTCTCCTGTGAACTCCCTCCAAGCCAGTGAGGAGGAGGAGTTGCAGGGAGGACAGCCCCTACAAGCAGGTTCTCTTAGCCTCCCCAAAGAGTGTGCTCACTTTTTAGAGGCCACTTAACTCAAACCCCTGTTTCTTTTTCTTACTAGCATGCCTCCTGGTACGTCCTCTTAAATAGAAATCCTAGAGCCCAGTTCCTTCTGGCTCCCACCCAGAGCTCAGGTTGACCTTGCACAGCCCGCTCGAGGACTAAGGCTCGTCCAGTGTGGTTACTAGCAGGCGATGCATCTGCATGCCCTTCAGCCTGTTTAATGTGTGTCTTCCAGCTTCCCTTGGAATGTCAGTGCTTGTTGAGCAGGGACCCTTGTGTTTGTTGAATCCGGTTTTGAGTCTGGCCTTGGCAAGTGACTGAAACTCTCTGAACTTGCTCTTTGAGCCTCTTCACGATCACTGTCATTCTTGTCCCTCTGGGGTACCTATAGATCCCTATCACCTAGACACCCCAACAACTGGGAAGGTACTGTTCTCGCCAGTGTACAGGTGATAGAGTGAGAATCCCTGAGGTCACACAGAGAACGGCTGGTCAGGGTTAATCTTAGATGTGCGGACCCCAAAGTGTGCTTGCCACTGGGCGTGTGGCCCCCCTAATGATGAAAGACAGTTCGCCCAGCCTAGAAGTGCTCCTCAGGTCCTGCCACCAGAGAGCTCTAGGAGTAGTCCTTCTCTGAGCATCTTGTTTTGATGACCCCACAGGAGAAATGTCTGCGGGAGACAGTGCTGCCCGGGATGGACGACAGCCAACAGCACCAACCACTGTATCAAACGTGAGTGTCTTCTCCTTTCAGGCACCTCCTCTCCCCTGAGCTGGGCTACCTGGGGACTCCAGACCCTGGAGCAGAAGTACCTGCCTTAATCTGCCGCCCCTCTCCAGTGAGGACCACGTGCAGTGGAAGGGAGAAGATTTAAAAACACCTCCAGCTGAAAACAATTTCTCAAATAAAATCCCCGTTTTCAAAGCTTCCCACATTTCCTCCTGCTGCCCCACTGCATTGTACCTCACTCGTTCTGCCCATAGGGTCTTAGGTCCCACGCATCCCTGTGGTCTGCAGAACACGCCTGCCCCAGGGTCTCCTCATGGCACATTCCCAGGGCACCATTTACAGTGCGTGCTCTGGGGCCCACCTCTGCCCTGGCCCCCCACCCCAAGGTCATGAGCTCTAGGGGCATCCTTCCAGGATGGTCAGATGAGACACTGAGCCCATGCCTGCAGCAGGCATCCTCCCAACCGCTCTAAAGTCTGGAAGGCAGGTCCAGATGGAAGGAAAGAGCCGTCATGTGGAACCCGAGGTGGGTCAGGAGAGCAGGGGTCCAAGGCCAGGCCTCCACTGGCAGGACAGAGACAGTGCTACAGGACAGGGCCAGCACCTAGGCAGCACTCATCTGTTGCCCTTTCCATTTCTGATGGAGAACCACTCTCCATGGAGAACCACTCTCCACAGGGCAGTTAAAAGGTCAGCTGATCACTTGCTCAAGGTCACATGGCTTTGCCTTGGAGCTGGTAACCTGACTCCACCGTCTTTCTTTTTAAGCCCTCCCTCTGGCTGCCAGATATCTTCTCTTTGGGGCTCCCTCTGCTCCCTCTATGAACGGGATGACATATGCCACCAATCGCTGCTCCTCTCCTGCTAGCTAAGAGCTGAGTGGTTACAGGGGCCCAAGGTGGGGGGATGCTCCTTCCCCATATTATCTTAGTGAAGCCTCTCAATAATCCTATGACATGGGTTTTTATGGATCATCCCCACCTACAGAAGAGGAAACAGAGGTTCAGGTTGGTTAGGAAACATGAGTGAGAATATACTCCTCCAAGTGCTGGAGCTGGGGCTGGACCCAGGCAGTCTGATGGCAGAACTTCAGAGAAGTGGTGACTTAATCAGAGTCCCACAGCTCCTCAGAGGAGCTCTCTCCCCTTGGCAGAAAAGCCCAGGATGCACTTTTGTGCTATGTGGGGGCTCTAGGGCTGGGGCCTGGGCACTGCTGGTTGCTTGTTTGTTTGGAGCACCCTAGGTGAGTCTAGTCAGAAATGAAGACCACAGAAAGAGTCTGGGACGAATCACAGGAGGGTCTGCTTTGGGGTCCCTTTTCAAATGGGAGTAAATCCTTTGGGATCTTTTTAAAGTGCTGTTTCTGGATCAGCAGGTCTGGGGCAGGGCTGGAGAGCCTTTGTTTCTGACAAGCTCCAGGGGATGTAGCTGCTGCTGGTCCCAGGACCACACTTTGAGTAGTAGAGACTGGGGGGCCCTGGAGGCCTGGGAAGGGTTCTGGGGTGGAGAAGGGGAGGAGGGTGGAAGTTCTAACAAACTTAGTGGAGAGCGTTGCTGAAGTTTGAGTTGAAGCTGGAACAGAGCCCCTTGAGAGGGGTGAGCTCTCGGAGGGGTCTGGGCACAGGTCAGCTCCTGCCTGCAGCCTGGAGGTTCTCAGTTTCCTAACTTACTCATGACTTTCCAGCATAAATCTCTGCCAAACTGGGGTTTCAACACTGGAAACTCAAGGCTGGGGGAGTCTGCAGATGTCAGAAGCAGCATGTGTGTGCACTCATGTCGCTCCAGCCTGCTGCCAGTGTCCACTCACCCTGGGGGTCTTGCTCCTGTTATTCCCTCAACCCTGCTGCTCCTGGGCTGTCCCACTGACCCGAACAGCACTCAAACTGGCGGCTCTCCTGGAGGAATAGCTGTTGGGCACCCGTCTTTCCCATTTGGAGTCAGTTTGCCCACAGAAGGGCTGTGTGCTCATTAGCTGGGCCCTGTGCTATTTGCTTGTTGCTATTTTGCTGCTAATGAGCCTGATGAGAACCACGTGGGCAGTGGGGTGTTGGCCCTGGATGACTGGGTCGAGAGCTAATAGAATGTGGGGCTCCTGGCTCTGCACCCTGTCAGCTGACTCTCCTGCTTCCCCCAGTGGTTTGCGTCTACCCCCGTCCCCCCAGCTGCGCTCCTGGCTGCAGTGGAGCCTTCCAGTGCCAGGAACGCTCATGAGTCTGTCCTAGCACCTTCACACGTGGGGGTGCCTTTCAGCTAGCAGGAGAGAGGGACTGAAAAGGAGAGGGTGTGTGACATCCCCCACAGAGCAAAGTCTCTTTCCAGAACCTTGTGGAGGCTCGGTTTGTCCCCTGCTTGCTCCCAGATCCCGGTAGGTCGCACTCACTGCCCCATGCAGGAGTGATACCCTTGCCCCGCCCCACTCCATCCTCCTTGCCTCCTCTCTTGGGACCTGGGTCTCTGTGACAAGCCAGTCCATCTCCCCAGTGGCCCCTTCACGCCTGGCCTGTTGCCAGAGCTCCGAGAGCCACTGCATCTGCAGGTGACATTGCTCCCTCTACTTCAGTGAAGCCTGTGACTGGACCCTCACCCCCTCCTCTGGTCTTGGGATGTGCCTGCCTTTCATTCTGTGGCTTTGCCAGGGCTGGACTGATGTATGTGTGGGGGCGTCAAACAGGGGGCTGCCTGGCCTGCTCAGCTGAGGAAAAGGACTGTGGAGTGTGGGGTGATGGGGTCCTGTTTGTCAACAAGGCTTTGGAAGTCTGTTCCCAGACTAGCTTGCTCCCATTATCTCTCTCTCTCTCTCTCTCTCTCTCTCTCTCTCTCTCTCTCTCACCCTCTCTCTCTCTCTCTCTCTCACACACACACACACACACACATGCAGGCTTATATTGGAAGAATTCTCATTTTATCTGTACATCAGGACACACAAAGACAGGGGTGCCCTGGGGAAGCCAGATGGGAATCCTTGCAGCTGCTGAGGAGTGAGTAGGTGTTGATATCCCACCCCCACCCCAAACAGCAAGTCTCAAGGTTAAGAGCATGTGCTTTAGATTCTGGTGCCAGATCCAAGGAGTCATAGGTTTGAATCTCAGCTGTGCCCTCAGGTGACTGATTGACCATTGACTGAAGAGCCATTGAGCCTCATTTACAAAGTGGATAAAACAATCTATTAGAGTTATTTGAGGATTAACAATAAGAGCCTCTGAAGCTCTTACGAGGATCAGGTACTATTCCAAATAATTTACATATTGATTTTTAATTGCCACTCCAGGCTTCTAAGTGAGATTTGATCTTTATCCCCTTTTCCAGATGAGGGTAATTCTTTTCCCAAGTCTTGTAGCTGACAACTAGCCGAGCCTGGGTGTGAATTCAGGTAGTCTGGCTCCAGAGTGCAAAAGCTTAATGAGCAAGTGTATGCAGAGAGCCCAGCATGCAGCACGGGTAGCTGTCATTTGATTGCTAGATCCAGGAGACTGCTGACTGCCCTGGTTAAATGCCAGCTCCGTCCTTAGCGGCCACAGGATGGTGGACAAGATGCTTAAGCTTCCTCTGCCTTGGCTTCCTCTTCGGTAAAATGCTAGTCCCTGCCTCACAAGCCGGTAAGGAACCCATGATAACAGGCAGGTCAAGTGTTCAGGTCAAAGCCTGGCATGTCCTGTGTGCCCTCTGCATGTTTGGCCCTGACTCAGGCAGGCACTGTGTCTCATGGCCCCAGCATCAGCGCAGTGCCGAGTTCTCACGGAGACGAGGGTGTCTGAATGCCCCAGTGCGCGTAGAGTGCCGGGGGGACCCAGCACTGCGTCCTGCCACGAAAGTCTGAGGTGCACAGGACATGCTGTCGTCGGTCTCTGCCTTCTTGGTGCAGAGCCTCTGCGTGCAGTGTCTGGGGTCATCAGGCCAGCATTCCTCTGGTCCACAGCTCATGCCAAAAGGACCCCATCCCTCCGGACCTGGGCTCTTTCTTGGCTTCCCTCAGGGTGCTTCCCTGGCCCCACCCATCCTAGCCTGTAGTGACCAGGTGGGTAAGAGTCTCTGGGTTCAAACCCTCCCCCATCACTTATTAGCTTGATGATCTTGCACAAGCTATCCGACCAGAGTCTCTTTGTCTGAGGGGGATGAGTAGTATGAGAATGGAGAGAGGGGACATATCTGTGTAAAGAAGGCAGCCCAGGGCCTCATCACGGGAAGTGCTGAACAAGGTTCGGGCAGGGGTGGGATTTGCAGGTTCTTCCCTGGCTGGGGAGGAACCTCCAGGAGTCAGGGGCTTGAGGCTCTGGGCGGCTCATCTCTGGAAGGGCCATCCTGGAAGACTCAATAGTTGACAAAAAGTAGTGAAAAGGAAGTTGGGGTGACCGAGGGGATAATCACATGACCTCAGCAGAGACCCAGCTAAGGTGAAGGGTGCCATCAGCCCCACAGTGATCCTGTCCGTCTCCCCCACCGTGTGCGGGTTACTTAGATCTTTCTGGTGAGCAGATGCACGTGCCCTAGAGCACTTTGCTCAAAGGAGTGTTTAGGAGCTGTTCTGACCCAGAGGAGCTGGGTGCTTTGCCCCGTTGACACCAGCGCAGTGCCTGGCCCTCCCTGCCCCTTAGTACATGTTTCTTAACGTCTGAGTGCGAGGATGTAACGTGGGTGGCTGGTAGTTCCTTCTGCTTTCCAGCTGCCTCTTTTTGCCTTCTTCTCCTTTTCTACCCAGATCTTAATGTGGGGCTGCCCCAGCACTTTCCCCGACCACTCAAGGGCCCCCGCCCCTGTACACAGAATGGGGCCCTGGGAACCGTGCCAGACATTAGTGTTCCCCCAGCAGGCAGACATTAACACAACATTTAACACAGAACAATCGTAGTAGCAACATTTGCTCGGTGCGAGGGGGCCAGGCTAGATGATGTCAACCCCCTGCACTTTGTGACTGGCCCTCATGTCATTCTCTGTCCTGGCCCTCTCCTGTGTCCCTGCCTGCTGCTTCTCTACCCAGCGACTAAGCGGTGGGCTTCCCAGGACAGAGTCCTGGATCCTCTTCTTCCCTTCCTCACTGCACCACTGCTGGAATGATCCAAGGCATCCCCAAGGATGTAAACATCATCTCTGGGCCGATGACACCCAGATTTATATATATATCTCCATCCAGACTGCTCCCTGACTTGCAGACCCCGTCCGCTGCCTACCCCACGTGTGCTCTGGATGTCACACCAACATCCCAACCCAGAGTGTCCAGAGCCAGCTCGTGTTTCCCTCCCCTGAGCCGGCTCCATGCCCCACTGCCCAGTCGTCCCCACCCTGTTAAAAGCTCTCCCATCTACCTGATGGCTCAAGCCAGACTCCCAGGGGCCTTCTGGGACACCTTCCTCTCACCGGGACATTATGTCTAATCCATCACCAAGCCTGTTTGCTTCAGAAGTCCCTGGAGAATCTGTCTGCTTTCCTGGTTACTTCTCGGGTCCTTGTACCCAGCGTACTCTCCGGGGGGCAGTCGGGGGGCTCCACCAACCAGCTGACTGTTCCCCCTCTGCTCCCTTACCCTCTGGTTCCTAGATCCTCAAGTTAGAGTTTAACACATCCCTGTTCAAATCCTCCTCTCGGCTGTATCTCAGCCTGTACTCTCCAACCTCGCTCTCGGGGCTGTAGCCCAGCTCCCCCGGTTCCAGCCAGGTCCGGAGTGTGTGTGTGCCACCTCTCCCTGTCTCTCAGTGCAACTGGCTTCTCGTCACCTCTCCAGCCTCCCTCTCAAGCTCCTCTCTCGGAGGCACTCCTGCCAATCACTCTGTCCAGATTCGCCACCACCTGCCTCACTTCTCTTGGTTGTTTCCTCCACAACTCACACCCCACTTCTGTTCTCCCACTCCTGTTTGTTTTGTCAGTCTCTGACTAAGTTATATACTCTGTGAAGAAAAGGACTGTGTCTGTCTGTCTCGCCATTCTCGACACGGTGAGTACTGAATATGCAGCCATTTTCTAGATGAGGACACTGGGGCTCACAGAGGTGGAAGAGGCAGCCAAGGTCCCACAATTCCTGTGCAAGTCTCTGGACTGCAAGGCCCTTCTCTCCTCCAGGCTTCTGGCCTGGCCCTGGCTGAGCTGCTGGTGGGGACGGTATACTGCTGCCCTCTTGACCTTCCCGGGTCCTAGACACGGGGCTGGCACTCCTGAAGAAGGACCTGTATGGTCAGTGACAGAACTGTCTTCCACGCCCCTCCCGAGAAGCCTTGTCCCTGGCTTGTTCCTGCTGGGGACTGTCCCAGGACGCCCTCTCAGTCTTCACTCATCTCCAGGGGGACCTCTGGCACTAAGGCCTGCCTCCTCCCAGACAGAGCCACGGGGCTGTGAGGATGGATGGGTGGTTTTTCTGCTTTGGGCGGAGCTGGAGACAAACCCAGTCTTCGGCTCTGGACCACGAGTCCTGCCCAGGGCTCTCCCTCCTGGTGCCTACTGGGGATGATGGGAATTGGGCAGCTCTCTGCTCCAGCCACTGGCCCCCAGACCCCAACTGGCCTGAGTTGCTGCATTTGTTCATGCAATTAGTAGGGCGGTCCATTTGAGGGGCTGATGGCCAAGGTCTGACTCACACCTCCCCTTCCTCCCCTCCAGCCGCCAAACAGTAGAGGCCCGCTCGGCCTGCCAGACGGCGTCTGCAGAGAGCACACACGAGGGGCCAAGAACGGCATCTTTCTCTCATTAGAGGCTTTTATGTGAACACAACTGCTATTTTGGAGCTGGGCTCTCTGCCGGCCCTGAGTCCCAGTGCTGTTTCCAGCCATCCACGCTGCGGCCAGGCACAGCTGTGGGTGGGAGCGGACAGTTCCTGAGGACCTGACTTCTCCCACAGCCTGGGACTCAGGACTGAGGCTGGGGCCTGGCAGACACAGCCCTGGGCAGAGCTTGGGTGTGGACGTGACTGGTCCCTAGGTGGATTCTCAGACACCCAAGGCATCTGAGATGATTTGGGGGGCGGGCAGCCAGGCAGTGATTTCTCTTGCCTTAGGTGTTTCTGACATCAAGGTCCCCTTTCCGGGGAAGCCAAAGGTCAAGGCTGCAGAGAAACAGTGGGTGTCTGAGGTGAGCTGCCCAGGGAAGGACTGAGTCTGCACTGAGAGTGAGTAAGAGACGACCCTGGTTGCAAAGGACTCTGGGTGTGGAAAGAGACAGGGACCCATCCTGAAGGAGGAGCCGGTGGCCCACTGACACAGATTTTAGGAAAGACAGGTTTGAACTGGAGCAGCTGGCTTCAGGTGTGGGGAGCTAGGTCAGAGTCCCCCCTGGACTGAGGCTCTTCTCCCACACAGGAGAGGATGGTGCTGTAGCCTCTGAGAAGGGGACACCCTGAAGTCAGCGTCTGCTCTAATGGGTTATAGATGGAGGAAGAGGGTGTCTCTGGGGCCTAGGAGAGAGAGCTGATGACCACGCCCTCCCTGGGGGCAGCAGTGTATGGACAGGGCACAGGCTGTGTCTAACATCTGGAAAGCACCCACTCTCCTCATGCTTGGTACTTCTCTCTCAATGGAGCATGCACTGACATTGCCTTTCCCGGGAAAAGGGCTGTGGCAGAGAAGTTCAGAAGCCACCTGGCAGTGGGGCTGAGGAACTGAAATTTTTAGTTTTATTTAATTATAGTCCATTTAATATAAATAGTCACATACAACTGACAGCTGCAGCATGAGGCTGCAGGGGTGGTGCAGTTTTCAAGAGTACCAAGCTTTTTCTCTGCTGGGACTCACCACCACTCTTTGGGGCAAGAATTATTGTCCCATTTTATGGATGAGATAACTGAGGCAGTGAGATGGATGTCATCATAATCATTTAATGGGATGTGGCTGAGCCAGGATTCAACCAGATCGTCTGACTCTCAACCCCAT